>OZ007568.1:49868462-49963462 GCA_963931925.1 Onchidella celtica | reverse complement strand
TGAATAAATTAGGTTTTCATCAAACCATGCAGAAGTCAAGCGCTATGAGAGCTGTGCTGCTGTTGCACTAGGGACCGGGGTACCACAATCAAGCCAAGAAACCTTTGTGGAATTTGTAGTAAACAACGTTGACCACAACATTCTAACGGCTGATGGCTGTGGGACCTTCCATGGTATGGGTATTATTGATGAAACAACACTCGTCATTCCATTCAGTCAGATAATTGCAAGGAAGCACGGTGTGTTTCCGAAGGAAGTTGCTGCTAAAAGTAGTATTAACATTAGATTCTACAAGCCAGAGGAAAGGAAAGACGTTCCATTCAGCACAAACCCTGTCTACATAAGACGAGCCAACGTCTGCCATTGACACCCTATGGAAGACGGCATGGCTCTTGAGAAGTTCTAGACTATAGTGATCTGGATTCATGCAGGCCACCCACATCGAAGGGGACTATATCGGTGTATCTCCTACAGCATTAATTACTCATCATTAACATTGATCCCAATGATTCAACGTGCATTATTTCCACGCTCCATTTCGTTGCCGAGCAGAGCAAAGCAAGTCTTTTGAGTTGTGTAACATTTGATCAACCACCCTCTGGAAAGCAAAAGCTATCACAGCATCGGAATCCCGTTCTAATGAAGCTAACTCTATTGTAACCAAGCTTGGGCGAGGGGGCTGATGGGTGTCACTTGCAAGTGAGTTTTGCAGTTTTGTCCAGGTTATCATGAATATTTTTCGTAGAATTACTAGCCTAGAGTTGGATGATAAAGTCGTGGTTAAATAAGATAATAATATTCCTTGATAATAATAATAGTCTCCCCTGTGTGTGTGTGTGTGTGTACGTGTGTTCGCGCGCGCGGGTGTGCGTGCCTGCAAGCGTGCATGCGTGCAAGTTAGTGCACATGTCTGTGATGTATCTTACACTGTAATTATTTTGTTCGGCTAACTACGATGTAGTGCTACTATCTTATCATACATTGAAAAATGTTTCGCAGCTACTCTTCGTAAACCTCGGATTTCAGCACTAATGTATGGTTACAAGTATGCTGGTTTGTGTGTTCGGGTATACATGTCCTTTATATGTCACTTTAAAAAAGTGTTTTACATGTTACCAATGAAAACAAAACCTGTAGTTTTGCAGCTATTTGCACCTGTTTTCCCGAACCATTTTATATTTCTTATATAATTCTTTGTTTTATCAATAATTAGAATAATTATGAAATATGATACTAAAATATATGGTTATCTGTATGTTTGCCGGTGCGTTCTGTCATAGATATTAGTCATGCGCCCACGTAAAAGAATTTACTTGTTAGAAATGAGAAAGCATGATCTTTTGCCACACAACAGTTGTTTTTCCAGTTAACTTAGTATTTTCCTATCTTTAGTAATTATGATAATTATGAAATATGATGCTTAAAATAGGTCAAGGGACACTCGGACCTCGGGGGACTTTTGATATGGTTCATAAGGGACCCAGGCTTGCACGAATCTGCAATGAGACATTATGTTGCAATTTTGTCTAGGCAAAAAGTGTTTTACGCCATTGTCCGTAAAAAAAATAGCGGAGCCGAGCGAATGCTCTGGACAAGACAGTAAGCCGTGACAGAAAAAAAAAAAAGGGGGGGAAAAGCGGCGGTAGTTGTAAAGGAAATGTGTAAATAATAAATATACATAATAGCTCACTTACTTGCAGGAACTGAGTCACCAGTTAAACACAAAAAAAGCCTGCTCACAGGAACAAAATCAGCATTAGATGATGGTTCAGAAATTCAGTGCTTAGTATCTA
The DNA here is from genome assembly GCA_963931925.1 of Onchidella celtica. Classification (NCBI taxonomy): domain Eukaryota; kingdom Metazoa; phylum Mollusca; class Gastropoda; order Systellommatophora; family Onchidiidae; genus Onchidella; species Onchidella celtica. The sequence continues at coordinate 49,961,669 of OZ007568.1, read as the reverse complement.
TATGAGCTAATCGATCCCTAAGCAGGGCTGTATGTGGAGAACACCTAGGCTAATGCAAGCCTGTATTGAATGCTGAACTTCTATATTCTGCTTTACCCATGCGATCTGAAGGGGTCCTTCCTCCAGTGTATAGCGAGATGCGTCCTGCCTGACGCTCGGTTAGCGAAAAGTGGCGAGGCAAGATTGAGCTTCTAACGGCCGAGGATATTGGGGGGGGGGGGGAAAGTTGATAGGCCTACAGCTGTTCAGGGGAGGGGTGGGGTTGGAGATGGAGAAGAAGGCAAGGCCGGGGGGGGGGGGGTGGTGTCAAAAGTAAAGGGACCCAGAGTCCAGGTTTTTTTGTTGTTGTTGTTGTTGTTGCTGTTGTTGTTTTTCTTAAAACTTGGAGGACAGTGGTGACAGTAATTTTATTGCTGCAGTTGTAGTTCTATGCAGGCGGTAGTGGTACTAGCATTAGAAATAAAAAGTAGTAGTTGTAGCGGTGGTTTTTGCCGTGGTAGTGGTTGCTGTCCTTGTTGTATTAATAGTAATGTCTGTAGGAGTATCCATTGTAGCTTGATAGTACAGGGTAATATTATTTAATTTATTTGTAACATTGACAGTATTGGTCTGAGCACAGGAAGGACTCGGTGGTAGATGAATGGATAATGCCACACAGTTTTACAATTTTTGTAGTAAAAGAAATACATTTAAATGCAGTAGCACTGGTCCTTGTAGTAGTTGTTGCTATTGTAGTAGTAGAAATAATTGTAGTACAAGTAAGGTTTTTGTGGCACATGGCTTAGCTGTAGCCGCAGCAGTACTGGTGGCAGTTTACACGGGTTTTATTACTCTAATATAGAAGTAATATGTAATGGAATTAGTAATAACAGTACTTGTTATACAAGTAGTAGCCAGCTTTGTTGAAGGTGTGCAGGGGCGTTTTGCCGACATAAGTGCTACTTTGATGTGGTGGTTTCTGTGGTCAGTCAGACACTGACAACGTTTTGCTGGAGTTGCTATGACATAGAGCTGTTTTTCTCAACCTTTTTTGTCCCACGCCCCACTTCAATTATAAAAAAAACAAAACGTGCGCCCCACCATGATTGGGCAAAGATGGTATCACATATATATATTTATTCAGTATGTGTACTTCAAAAGATGTTTCAATTAAAACTTTATTTCAGGTTTTCTTCACTTGTTTTTTTACTTCAGTGGGAACCTTGTCCTTAACGCTAGCAGCAGATTTGTTTGATTCGAGGGACCAATTTCGTCATTTCAGCCCCAGATCACTATGAAATTAAGATTTCTGTGGAAAATCGCTATCCCTATTCTCAAGTCCCACGCCTTACCAAAGGATTGCCATGCTTCATCAGTGAGAAAGACTGATATAGAGGACAGCGGTGGAACTGTAGCTTTATACGTAGCATACAGCCGTGAGTAGCATTGTGTCGGAATGGGAGAAACAGCCGCTGAAATAACACAGAAAAATACCGTTATCGGAGCCGTCGGTAACAAACTATGTAGGGTGCAAAATGAAAGTCGACAGGACTTGCGTGATAGAAGGCCTCTTATCTCTGAGAGACAAATATCACACAGCGGCAGGAAATTCCTCCCCATGCTTCACCCCCCCCCCCCCACCTCCCTTTTGTCTAGGTATGTCTATTGTTACAGTCAATGAGAGTGTCCGGGCGGAGGGGGAGTGTTAGTGGTACAGACAACAAAGAGGAAAGGTTTTGAGTTTGTGTTTGAAGGAATCACGCCGACACTATAACAGCCATTTATTGTGCTAATAAGAAACAAGACGATAGACAGAATATACCAGGATGGCACTAGGACAGAAGGAGATCCTACCAGAAGCGCCCACCAGCGATCCGCCAAATAGAGTGAGAGATAGATGATTCGTGTACATCCATTGTCGTAGTAATAAACAACTTTATACGAATGCAATCATACACACAAAAGGGGGGGAGGGGGACGATGAAGATTTACACTCGTTTGCCCATAAAACCTTTTATCTTTTATACCATCCACCGCAAAACAAAACAAAATTGGTATGTGACATATGATACGGCTTGGCAGGAAAGGCAGGGATATGCAAACAAGAAGAAGATGAAAAAAAAAAAAAACTATGTCCACACATGTTTACACTCTAGACACTACATTGCTCTATCAAGCTAGTAGAAAAGAGGTGGAGAAATTTTCCGCTGTCTCCACTCCATTGGGTTGTCTAAATTATCTAAATTAATTATAACGTTCTCTGCTAACTTCCACTCCACCTCCTCTAACCCCGCTCTCGCCTTACATACACACCATACCATTTTCAGGGCTGCTTGGTAAAGTATCGAAAATCCACTTTAAAAAAAATAAAATTGAGATATTTGGCTTGCATGTAGCCCTTGACCGGCCGCAGGTTGTCTTATAGCCCTTGACCGGCCGCAGGTTGTCTTATAGCCCTTGACCGGCCGCAGGTTGTCTTATAGCCCTTGACCGTCCCAGGTTGTCTTATAGCCCTTGACCGGCCCCAGGTTGTCTTATAGCCCTAGACCGGCCGCAGATTGTCTTATAGCCCTTGACCGGCCGCAGGTTGTCTTATAGCCCTTGACCGGCCGCAGGTAGTTATAAGTTGGCTTGTTAACAGCCGTGTTGGGGGTTAAGTTTGAAAACTAAGGGTTCAGTAATCTTTGTTTAAAATATCGTAATCTATGAAGACTGACCAAAAAAAGTTACCCAATGTTTTTGCTCCTCTTGAAAAAAATAGTAAAAACCAAGTTACAATACTTGACGTGGCGGCACTCCATACATAGCTGCACCAGAACCGATTTCTGTTTATTACGTCAGGAAACGTTTCTTAAATAATCTCCCTTTTCTTATCGTAACACCATAATGTAGGCCTAATAAAAAAAATGTTTAACGATTAAATCATGACATGCAACACTTAAAAAAACTAAAACGAAAAGAAAAGATGTCTTGTTGGGCGAAATGAAGGGGTTAGAATTCGTTTGTGACAGAAGCCGGATAAATCTAGACGAGTTGCACATGCAAAATTTATGCTTGTCTTTAACAGAAGTCAATAAAAGTAAGCAAAAGGTTGGGGGGAGACAGAGCACTATGAAAATCATTCAGAGAAAAATGTGAGGCGATTTGAAGTGTATGGGCCTACTAAGTGCTCTGAAAAGCGAAGCAGTACTGTAGTGAAATGAAGAAGAAAACAAGTGATCAAGATGGGGATCGAACCCGCAGCATGTGAGTGAACACATGTAACACACATAATTATCTTTAGTAATAAATTATTAATAAAGGAAGTAAGGCCTCCAGTTTAAAGGCTTTTCACTGGCTGAGCCTTAAAGTCTACAAAAGATCATATTACGCATAGAAAGACGTAAACGTGTGCGTGGGCATATTTTAAAAGGTCTTGAAGTTTTAATACTTTCATTGATTTTGAGCCACAACTAAGTTGAATAGAAGAAAGTGTTCCGATATTTTTAATCGAAAAAATTAAAAAACTATTAAAAACTATGACCAGAAATTTCGTTCTGCGCCCCAGTTTACTCACTGGTGATCGAAGCCCAACTTTCAAAATCACATCAGCTTCTGTGCATTTTCCGAGTCAGCGATCCAACTAGTATCTCGAATTTGCGATTTTGTGTATATAATTTATCAACAGTCATCAAAAGGAGATCAAGTTTCCTGCTGCCTGGTTTCCAAAAAGGTAAAGGAAAGTGGACAAGAGGAGGTATGGATATGGAAGAATTTACCATTCGAAACTCCATCAGGGATGGAGGAGGTAAGCGAGATGGTGAAAACTCCTAATGGGAATTCGGAAAGCGGCTTCTCGCTGACGAATCAATGATTTCAGATCCATTAAAGCATTTTGTAGAGCTGCCGTTTGATAGGGGCTTTATTTTTCTGAGGTAATTTTTCTGTCTGTCTGTCTGCCCCCCCCCCCCCCGCCAATCGCCGCGTCCACAAAGAACGGGTAGGATTAAAATATGCAGGTTGTCTGCAATAGAAATTTGCTGTTGTCAGCTACAAGAGGGTAAGAACAGCCACATAGACGTTGTGATTTGCTGTTGTTTCCTTGACTTTTCAGATCTAAATTTCTGGTGCAGCAAGAATAAGATAAGATTTGATAAGATATAACTTTATTATCCTGTTGTCAGGAAAATTTGACGTCACAGCAGGAGTAAACAGTACAACAATAAATACAATACATGTATATCAAACTCACGCAGGGTTCTAACGCATACCGCACCCATGCACATTGCTCGCACAATACTACCAGCAATTAAGAACATTTCTCACATGCAGACTGTCAGAACAATCCATATGGAAAATTCCCAACAACACACCACATCAGGAAACATTACAATTTCGCATGGCGGGTGGCAAACAAGATCGCCCTTAACACTCTCTATTTGTTTTTGAATAACAGTAATCGTCCACTTCTTTGGGATCGGACTATCTGATGGAACAAGGGGTGGGAGTTGTCACTTAGAATTGATTTCAATTTCTGTTTGCACGAATGCATGAATAACTCATCAAGGTTCATGTCTTCACTTTACCTAGATAGCAAGTTTTTTTGGTGCTGCTGCCGAACACTCCAAGGTTATTTTAATTTGAGCTACCACAGTTAAAAACATTTAAGCACGTGAGCCTCATCTCTTAAAAATAGGCCACTGAATTCTTGAATAATGTTGTAAAGGATCAAGATTTTCACCCAGGCCAAACAAAAAAGGAGGGGGGGGGCATTTTGATACGATTTTGAAAAGGCCCAGTCCCCCTGATAGAGGCTAACAGGAAGGTGGGGGGGGGGGGGGGAGGGGCTTTGATCAAGAATTTTGTTACTGTAAATGGAGCACTTATTACAAAAATGCTCAATGAACGGTTTGAAGCGGGGCCTACATTCTCATCTTCTCAACATTGTTTCATATTGTCAATGTAAGATTGGAGACGGAGTTTCATTTTGATCATTACTGGCAAAGGATGTAGCCCCTTGCATTATATATTTGAATTTCACTGGTCTCAATATCTACCAGCTGGGTTTCTTTCGTTACTCCATTGCATTCAGGGATTATGATTGGTGCTTAAAAGATTTACGGTACCCAGAAATTCACCCAAGAACGTTTTATTATCTCCTGAAAATACAGTTGAATATGCATCAACAAACTGTCGTTTTGCAAAGTATTCCTCGGCAATCTTGCTTTATTATACACGCCTTCCCCGAAAATACTAGGGATACCAGCCCTGGTATGCTACAACAAAAGAAATAAAAAGACAGACGGACGGGCAGACAAACCGCTCAGAGAAAGATTTTCCTCTCTAGTTATCATCGTCCCCCAGGCTGCATCCCTCCATTTGTTGTTGTTGTTGTTCTCGTACAGGGATTCTCAATTCTCAAATCCATGACCCTCAAGATGTCATGTTAGATCAGCCAGAAAAGATGAGGTGAGAAATTAGATACAAGTATATCATTAGCAGACGACTAGAATGACTATGTCCAAAACTGGCGTTCTGAGAAAATTGATCAATTCTAGCCCATTATCAATTTTATAAAGCCTTAATCATAAATATTTTATCTGGAATCGGGTTTCCGGGGTTATTTGAAAGAATACAGCATAGATGTTTAAAGACATTATGGAAGACCACTAGAAAAGTCAAATTTGACTGTAATCGGGATAAAAGCGTTCAAAATTGACGCAATCAGTTCTAATCGCCGGTCAGATGTATATATATATAATGGTTTTCAACTTTACTGGTCACCGTAACAAAATGTCTAAGAAACCAAGAGATAGTGACTGAAAAATGCAAGTTTGTTTACGTTATGACGAATACAAGATAGTATCACTTACTTCCCAGCCAAAACCTACACAAACAGTTCTTAAATCGTGAAAGTTTTGGATACCGTGAGAACCTGCGCGGGCGCGGGCATCTCGCTAGTCTCATCGCGCCATTAAACATGACAACAGCTTAACAGTATAATCATCAGTCTAATGACTAGGGCCACGCTCATTAACGGAGAAAGGGAAAGGAAACGACACTGAGAGAGAGTACATCGTCTGTGTCTGTATTCCATGACAGAGAAATCAGGGAACACAATACGATTTCCAGTTAATTTCTCATTCTTTTTCACACTCTCCCCCAACACTGTCTTTTTCTCTTCCTTGTGGGAGGTGGGCAGTGTGTATGTGAGAAGGGAGGAGGTCAACTTTGATTTTCTATCGATTCATGAAAATTCATCCCCCCACCCTATCTCTAAATTGTCATATATAATCCCATCGGAAATTCAAAAAGATTTCAGCTCTCAGTATGCAGTCTTCCTGTTCACTGTTATTCTTCTTGTGCTTGCCCTCTAAAAATCGAGGAACTTTCATGATGTTATAGGCCTACTTCAAGTTACGAAACCTAACAAAACGCGCATTAACTTTGTCCATGTGTTGTGCTAACAAATGTATGAAGTGGGAGTCAGCGCTGTTCTTTATTAGACGAAAAAAAAATTAAATTATTTAGATTGTATTAATTACATGTACCGGGGGTATCTAGCTTTTGTATATCTAGTAGGCCTTCTCTGCGTAGGATGAATTCGTTTACAAAGTTACGAGAAAAAAACAACAACCTGAAAAAACAATATGGCGACAAGTTCAATTCAAAAGCATTCATAAATAAAAATAACATTTCTCGCCAGATCATATTCTCTCTCTCTCTCTCTCTCTCTCTCTGTGTGTCTCTCTGTCTTTCGTTCTCTCTCTCTGTTTAGGGGGTGGGGTGGGGCGTGCGGTGATAATTATGTTTGAAAGCGGCAATGATGCTGGTGTTCAGATATACCGACAACAACAGACAGGCCGATGTCCATGTGAACCAACCAGTTTACTTACAAACGTTATTGAAGTTGAACATGCCGCTCTCACTTGTAACCCTCATAAAAATGACAGCATGATAAACTGTACAGGTTTCCAGAGTCCCTCTCGCCGCGTTCTGGAATTGGCCGTCAGAGATTCTGTCAATAAACTTGTCCATCAGGTATTAGCCCACCCAGAGACCAGCCCATGCACCAGTTTTCATTGATGTCCAGCAACTTTTAAAGGCTAGTCAAGGGATTTCGCAAGCGGTCACCAAACTGAATAATTTATTATATCTCGGAGCCTTGCTAAAATCATGAATACCGGTAACTGCCACTTTCTGATAAAATCACCATCAATAGGAAATAATTATTATGAATTGCTTCGACATAAAACATATCCATCGCATAATAGTAAAATAGGCAATTAAAATACAGAATTTCCGGCAGCCGTGGGGCAGGTGTGGTCAGATCACTGACATGGCGAGCTACTTTCAGAATTTTAACTTCTATAATTATGTAGGCAGCAATGTACATGTAATAATCATATTACACCAAAGATATAATATTAAGAGTTAATTCTTCGAGTTTAAAAGGGAGATGCTGTTGAGAGAAATCAGACGGCGTCACACATGGAGTGATTCTCACTCATGTGTCTTACTTAACAGAGGCAAATAATATTTTTTGTTTTGTTTTGTTTTGTGGTTGTATACTCAGGGCAGACAATCATAAGCGAATGATAACAGAATAAAAATAATGTTGTAAACGGACAAGAAGGAAAACGCAAAGCTATTACAAGTACAATGCAGGTATGTGTCCTGTGAATTGCAGTCATTTGGCGTCTGGCTACATTGCCACTGTATAAGACCATGCTATGATTCAAACAAATAAATGAAAACATGAAGTACATAATTGAATAAATAAACATTATATTTTTTATCTGCAATGTCGCTTTTTCGCTTCATCGTGACAGAAGAGCGATAACTCTTGTATCTTGTCTGCAACCGTCTTCCTCCCAGTTGTGCGCCTTTGGAACACTATTCTTTTTGGACGAACTGCACTTCCTGTGCGATATATTGCAAGGACCTCATAATATTCTATGCCAAGGGTGGCCAAACTTGCTGACTGTAGGGGCCGCATAAATTTCAGATGTTGGAGAGCCACAGGATATGAACAAAATTTACACACAATTTTTTATTGTTACATATACATTTCATTACAAAACTTTTATGAAAGTATTAAGAAATACATACACATATAAGAAATACACATATAATATTAATATTTATTCATGTAGATGCAGTTTTTTAAACTGTTAATTTGTACTTGTTTCGCGAATACCAGAGTACACATACATACCAAATGTTTTCAAAATCTTGACTGATGATATAGTTATAACAACTATACTGAAGGTATTAAATAGGTTAATGAACCAAGATACTAGAATCGACAAGATAAGACAGCTAGGGCTTTTAGCGTGCACAGATTTTGCACCGCCACTTAGCGGCAAACGCGCGGGAGTCATGAAAAGTGCCGTATTTTACAAAGCCAAATAGGGAAAATATTAAATTTTGTTCACTGTTTATAGCTATTGCTATAGGCCTTGACTGACGTCACTTATTGTGGAATTATAACCCCAATCGCTGTGGGAAAACTGTGGCTATTTTTTTGTTGTTGTTTTTTTTAGTCGCAGTAACACTGTCACAATTTTGCATCATAAATTTACCATTATATCTTTTCCTACTATAAGCCATGGGCTCCGCCCCTGATCAGCGCCCAAATTGTCTGCACGGTTTTTTTTCAGTGGTGCGAAGAAGACAGTGTCTCATCTTAGCCTTTCTAATATCTTTGGATGAACTACGCGCGAATGTCTTAAACAAGTTAATCTGACAAGATAGGAACATGTTCTTTATGCCTGGGTTTGTAGGCTACATGAAATGAGGGAGCTAAACCATTTGATGCAGTGATAAAATAGGCCTGTAAAACCCTTACTAATGCTCAGCTGTGAATTACTGATATTTGCCAGCGGGGATAATAATAGGCAGGATTGTTGTTTTGTACGCCCCTTCCGCGTCAGGGTTACCAGAATTAATTGTATACTGTAATAAAATTGATATCTTTTAAACAAAGCACTAAAACGGGATGTGTACGCATGGACGTTGATATTTTTGATACGTGATTGCAAAAATGCTATTATTTTTTCGATCTGACCAACTTATTACTTGTTTACTGTCGACTTGCCTAAACGAACTTGAACGTGGACACCGTCACATTCCGATGACGCCATCCTGTATGCGGTGGTTGTCCCAAACTGTCACCGAAAAAACCAAGCGCGTTGAAAACCGGACGTACTTTCGTCAGTTGTTAAACATTCGATTCGCGAACCGCAGCCAGTTTTTCACATTCGGATCGCTCAGATAAGCAGTTAAACCACAAAGCGATTCGCTGCCCAGCCCTAATGCAAACCAAAACTAGTAAATAATTTAATTTTTCCCGCTGCTTAATAAGGAATTCCGCGAAAAATCCTCTGGTTAATGGAAAGTACTCTTTCCCCGTCCCCTTGATGAAAGGCGATAAAATCATCACTACAAGTTTTATTGTTCAATCCTCTTGCAATATCCCGTATATGACATTTAAGTTTATAACTCCTTGTGGTGTTTCAGCTCTTGAATTTGGTGAACGGCAGCGTCGACAGATTGCAACGAGACTGAGGCGGCTTCTGATTTTTTAACGCATTTCTTCCCGTCTGTCATATAGTGTCAAATCAGTTCTGATGAACAAACATGATTAATGCTTTCTTATTTGTTTGTATGACTGTGGGAAAATGCCTTTTCGCGAAGCACGGTGAGCTTAGCTAGACCATTAATATTGAAACAAAGCAAACAAAACAAACAAAAAAATCATCGGAGGGCCGTACTTTGACCTAGATCTAGTCCTCGGCCGGACAAGATGTAAAATGTGGTGGCAGCCTATGTATGTCGTGGAGTGGCGTAATCGAGCAGTGCTAGTATTATTACAGTTTTTGGTGCAATCTTTGCAGGTGTGTGCCACGGCGTTCTCTGCTCTGTCATAAAAGTTGGTGGTTACGTTGCATTTGACCAGAGAGGGCTCGTGATTGACACTGCGTTCGGCTACTACTGTACTAGATCTAGATCTATACCCATTTCGGAGAACATCAGTAACACCCGACACCGGCGACAGAATCACCGTGAGTGCCTTCGTACGAGATAGATCTGTGTAGGCTAAATCTATGAGGGTCATGGCGGTAATCCGTGTACCGGTACCTTGAACTCACCAGGTAGCCGTCACACCTTCAGACGGCTGGCATTTAATGATTTAATCAGTGGATGCTGTATTTATAATTCACATAATGTACTGTACTATGTATTTTGCTGACGTTAGACAAGGTTTTCATTTCTATCATGTTTGAATATGGCTGGGTGAAATCATTGATTATTGTTCTGTGATAACCTGACTTATCCTGACTGGAATGTCATGGAATAGTGACCATGAGATTTTATAACAACAAAAAAAAAAGGCACATGATACATGTATGTAGTTCTTTGCTAATGTAAAACATAACTGGAGGATATATATATATATGCACTTGGGGAAACGGGAGAGGACTTATGTCAGCAGCCTTTACAATAAGTATGAAGGAATAAAGAAAAAGACATGAAATTTAGTATAAAATTACTCCTTTACAATTGAATTACAAACTTGTACAGTAAAAGTCAAAGAAAAGTCGACATGAAGTTTTTCCACACTTGCAGTGCACATCACATGTTTGTAGAACATCTTTTGAATCCCCTTTGCAGATGGAGGAGTGTAAAATTTTATTTACGTTGCACATGAAAATCACATGCAGAAATATATCTTGAGAAGGAGCATGTATTTGGCAATGTAAGTTTTCTGCAAGACTGTTAGATAATTGGGGCACTTTTGGACATTTAGAGATATATATATGGCTGTGTGCAATCCTAACTTCCATATTTTGTTAGTAATTCAGCCATGTTTCTCTGCATTTTTTTCTTTCCAGAGTGAAGATGGCGACTGTATCCCTTGAAACTGCAGTTAAACGAATGGCCAACATGCATCTACAAAGTGTTGATGGTACTCATTACGTCACCTATTTGGCCACACCCAATATAGCAGAACACTTTGAGCTCATACGACAGGTAGAAATACATCAAGATGATGTTATTACAGTGGGGTTTCCAAGATCAGGTAACCACTGGGCATATGAACTGGTTCATATGATTCTCAATCAGACTGTGAAGTTTGCGGATGCAACATATTATGAAGCATTCATTGACAGCATAGGCAATGATGTAAATGCCGCCCTGAATAAAAGAGCATCTCCACGTATTCTACCTTCACATAATCGTATTGTACGCATACCCTCACAAGCAGTGGAGAAACATGCAAAAATCATTTACATCGTGAGAAATCCTAAAGATACACTTGCCTCGTTATACAGACTCATGACAGGTCTCACAGGACAAGATGCCAAGTATCATGGGACATGGGAGGAATTTTTCCTTCTTCAGATGTCAGGAGATTTCCCATGGGGAACTTGGTTTGATCATGTCTTGGCCACAGAAAAGTTTATGAAGGAACATCCAGAATGTCCTGTACACGTCCATGTTTATGAGGAAATGAAAAAAGATCCTGTGGGGAAAATTTGTGAGCTTTGCTCTTTTCTGGAGACACCTGACAATCTTGCAGAGGAAATTGCTGCTAAAACTGAATTTGGTCGCATGAAGAAAGAGCTGTTAGCAGGAAAAATGAAAGGAGAGATCGCCGACCTGATGAAGAATGACAACATTGTTTTCCGCACTGGTGTTGTTGGAGACTGGAAGAATTGGTTCACAGTTGCTCAGAATGAGATTTTTAATCAGAAGTTTGAAGAAAAACTGGCAGGTTCAAAGTTTGGTGATTTATTTCAACCATATTTGTAATACTAATGTATTACTAAAAGTCACTAATGAGGAAATTGTGGAGCATTTAAGAAAAAGATAACACTTAAGCCATCTACAAAGTATGTAGACTTGATTTTGGCGACCCCCCCCCCCCTTCCCCATACACACACACACACATACAGACACAATTTTCATACATTTGGCTTCAACCCGCCTTGACCAGGCAAAGGGACGTTAAAATGTTGAATGTCCAGGACAATGTATTGATATTCGGAAATTTTAAATGGCTTTTTACACAGACTATTTGGCTGTATCATTAGAAACATGGCCTCTATTTGATTTGTAAATTAAAATTATCCTACATCTTACTTTGTTGGAAAAATTGTAAATCAAACTAAACTTTTGAATTCTTTACCATTACTGAAAAGTGTATGTACACCTTACAGAACTCGCCTCCTCCCCATGTATGCTTTTAATATGTGGGGGGGGGGGGGGGGGTAGGTGGAGCGCAAGGCCTCTTTCAAGCTTATGAGCATACATACTTTATGGATGACTCCTATTAACAAAGACGTTATCTAAGCAGGGTTAGACAATAATGACAAAAGTGTGTCATATCAGTAGTAGATTGGCAAGTTCCATACAAGATGGCAAAGAAACGAACATTACTTAAATGATATGGATTCCACCAGCCTCAAATGTCTATTCTAATCTAAATCTTGCTTACTTATTCATTTTTCAGGTTGCAGTTCTTTTTTACGGTGATAAAAGTTCATAACTTATGAAATTTAGTGTAGTTTATTTCATCTATTTCTTTTAGAGTTCATTGTATAGTTTTCTTGCTGTTAGTTTCTAGTGTGAGGTTTTGCAACACAACTTTTCCTGTTTTTGCTATATTTCATGGTAACTCGAAAGACGGCTACATGCACAATCAACGTACTAAACAATAACTTTGGAAAAATGAGATTCACCACCTTCTTCACAAGACAGTTTATTTTGTTTTCATCATATTATGTTGCAGCTCTCCGCCAGTCAATTTTGTACTTTTGTGCAAGTGTACTCTCTGGGACACACTGTGCCATATAATACATGTATTCCATTTTTCTATCTTGTAAAATGTTAGAGGAATGAATTTTGTCCGCCTGAAGGACAAAGACATTTTTCAATTTTCATGCATAAAATACATTATTTTACTTCCTCTGTATCACATATTTGGTTGCGTAAATTTATAACACAGATGATTTGAAAATTGGGTGCTAACTGTTTCTGGCACTGTGTTTGTTTTATGGGTACATAGAAAGTGAGACAGTAATTATTACAATATACAGTACATGTGTACAGTGTATATGGTTAATGCAGCCTACTAGCTCAAGCTCATAGTCTTATACACCCATGTCATGTCTCTACATCAGTAATTTTATTAAATTCACGTTTTGTTTGGGCGAGTGGCAGCACATGAAGTCAAACTTCAGTCACCAGATTGTGTTTCATGTTGTGTTGTGGCCGTTGTTGTTGTTTTTACCTCAATATCTAAGTAGCTTTCACTTTCAGTGAAAAGGAGTTCACTTATAGTGTTCACATGGATTCAAGATAGATATAGCCAGTATTTTGTCTTTGAGTTCAATAATTAAACCATTCTTTTCACCATCAAATTATTGTGTCTCAAACGAGCATCTGTTACACTGGTTACTGAAAGTAAAGAAAGGAGGGAATCTGTGTCAGGTACATGGCTGCAAGAGGCAGGTGGGATTTATGTTTCAAATTGTCTCTGAAAGGTAGAGTCAGCATCAAAGATGCAAATTCTGACACAGGTAACTTTTTCTGCATGCTCATAATGACACAAATGCCAGTGGAGATCTAAGTAAAATCTTCTGAACTAACACCTGTCTCGCGATTGGTGGACAGGTCTGATGGAGTGATAGGGTCTCCTTCTGTCCTTCTGCCATGTTGATTTTTCCTAGCACAATGTGAGCATTATTGTGTCAGTGTGCTTTCTCCAAACTCAAACCCACAAACACATTGAAATTAGGGGCTGTTCAAATATGATATCACACTTTTTCGGGGGGATTTTCAGACCCACCCCCCCCCCCCCTTCTCACACTTCCTCACATTTTTGCCAGACCCCCCCCCGTGATATCACACATTTGACAATATATAAGACATTATATGTTAAATGTTAGACTACTTCGAAATAGTAAAATGCATTGATAAATTAAAGATACAAAGGCATATTTGGCATAGAAATAGCTGAGACAATTTATTTAGAGACAATAGGCAAAAGCTGACAAAATACAAGAAATACAAAAAAATTATTCATCTAATACAAATGGCCCGCGCATGATTTCAACTATATTTAGTTGTAAAAGAAACTAAGAGTGCCAACACTTTTTTGGGCCTACCAACTACCTAGACATTTTGCTAGATCTATATCTTTAAAAACAAATTCCTAAGAAATCACAACATACAACAGGATTTTGCCATAGTCTATAGGCCTATATAACTTTAAGTATATGAACTCTCTAATTGCCTAGAGATTTTTGATAATCTGGAAGGAAAGATAGACCTAATCTAGACTTGTAGGCAATGGGGAGCATGGAATGAATTAAAGAAGAAAAAGAAATAGCTGTACCGTAGGTATTCAAATGGAAATTGACATACAACAACTACACAAATAACCTAGATTCTAGATATACTTATGTGAGAGGATGAACGATTTTCTATTTTTAATATGTGCTTTCATGGTAACTCTGGTGCGTGAGTGAGGGACGGCCACTCATAGTAGTTTATGGGCACTTGGCCGAGTACCATTAATTGGATTATTTCCCTTGTAATACTAGCGCGGGACCCGTTATTCACATCACGGTGAAAAGCGCGCATTTTGATTGGTCAGTTGGAAATGTACCGGGCTTCCAACTCTTATATCATGGCTTTAAGTTTCTTACAACTCGCTCCTTCGTTGTTATCCACCGACAGAAAGACGGGAACCCGAATTCATTTGTGAGAGTAGACAATACCCTATCGGTACAAAATAGGTACTCATGATAACGTTTGTTATCAATGGAGATACGTCGTATTAATGGACGAAAGTATCCCGCACAAAATTGTCGAATGTTGTTAGTCCTGACACTTTGAAAATTTATATTAAAACTATTACCGGGTTTCTGGTATAAGTAGTCAGTTAGAATTGTAGCAGCAAGTTTCTACTTTATAATGGTACTAATTTCGTTGTGCTTTGATGCACAGGTCCCATTGAAATAATTAATAAGAGGGTCTCGGATTTAAAGCAAACTATGAGTTAGACGCATGTTATCCCCGATAAATCCAACCTGGGTCAAATTTATTCAATTATTGCTGGAGGGGTCGTTAGGGTAATTTCTGCAGTTTACTGGGATACCTAATTGACTTTTGTGTGCACCCCTTTAACCGTACTGTAAATTCGATTGTGTTAGGACCCTAACCGGTTATGTTGTCGGGCTGGACTCCATGTCCGAGCCTTTCACTTGTGCAACACGGGCTACGTAATAGCTCTCCCGGACGTCCGCGCGGGCTCATAAATAAGATGCGAGTTCGCGTGGTCAACACACTCCATCATAGACGCAGGAGACAAGAGCCGACAGCACAGTGAACCCAGCCCAGCAACCCGGGCCCGTAGCAGCTCAGAGGCTTGCCGACGCTTGCCATCGCCACCCCGCCCCATAAGGCATGTAGCGGTAGCACAGGACCCGGAGAAACTTTGGGTAAGTTGGAGACTATTATATTAGAAGTGACTTTAATTTGCGCACCCCCCCCCCTTTCTTGGATGCCGCGTAGAGAATGCTGATCTACAGAGACCATTATGAGTCCGGCTCAACGGTAATTGCCATTGTCATTATTCGTGTAAGATGCGCTTTGCAGTACAGTGTCTTGATATTGTGACTTTATTGTCAAAGTTAACGTTTGCGGTGCTAGATGATAATGATGGCTCGCTAACCAAGCTATCACGATTTGCTTGTGTGCCTATATATAGTGTATGTGTAGCATTGCCTTGTTGTGGTAGGCAGTGAGGATTTCCTGACATGTTGATGTGGATGACTTATGTTATAGCGAGCGGCACTAAATTTGTGTACCTTGCCAGTACCACTATGCTATAGAGAGCAGTGTGATTGTGTGCTTAATGTTTAAGATGTGTAATTAATTACATGTAGGCCTATTGGAGATGTATAATATTAGTTGGGCCTCACATGGGTGAGCCCCAGGACTGTTCTATGTGCGGCGGTGGATGAACAATGTTCCAGTGAGTCTACACATGTTGCAATGAGTCTCGCCGACGTATATAATATATATATCATGTGCATGTATTATGGTTATCCAGATGTATTATGCTTCTATGAGTTTCGTAAGTGTGTGAAGGACAGTTTCATTTTAAGGAATGTACACATTACTTTATGTATCTAGTGGTGTGTCATACACATGTTAGCCTGGCGGCATAGCTCCGCGGCTAAGGTCAAAGGGCATGACCCTTGAGTATCGATTGGGAAGGGAAGTAACCAATACAATAGCCCTGGGACGGGTTAGTACTAATAATGGGAGTGGGCCTATGAGGATGGCCTGCATTGGGATGCAGCGTCTGTGTTATGGACGGTCAGTGGGCCATGTTGGCCACTGCGTTATTAAATGGAATGGCCACTCTGGATGTGTTGTACACCGGCTCAGTGGAGCGAAACTATTGTGTTCTTGCCCCTTCATTTGTTATGTCCTTCATACTTTGATTAGGACATTAATTAGTTTATGTTGCCAGTGTACTAGGAAACTCCTTGTGTATATGATATAGCCACTTGTAGTTGTTATTCATTAACCTTAGCGCTATTTTATTCCATGCATACATATCCAGTTGGTTATTGCTTAAATTCTATATTATATTGTGGTTGTTTGATTTAATACTTAATACTATTACTATGTATGTCCACCATTGATTGCCTGATTAATGTTGTCATTATATCCTAATCATATTTTCGTCTTTTTCTCTTGTTCCAGCTTATGGCTGGTTGGGCTTCTTTTTCTGGGTTTCTTTTTTTGGGTTTTTTTTTTGTTTGGTAGTGATACCGTTGTTAGGCTTTTTGAATAAATAAGATTGCCAGCAGAACCCTGTGTTTGTTAATCCTGTGTATCCTTAAGGGAGTTACTATTGAACCCACGCAGTAACCACATTAGCCACTCGTAGTTCATCCAACATTTTCTGGTGTCAGAAGTGGGATACACAGAAGGGTTAGTTTGTAGTGTAGAGAACCCAGCCATGGAAATTTTTAGTTTGAAGCCCAGCCAGCCAGCCAACCCCTGCCCCACCCCATAGGAACCAGGGAGCCACGGAGACCAACGCCCTCCAACATCAACTCAAAATTCAGGACCTGTATCCCAGTCCTGTGTACACCACCCATCCCACTGCAGTCAACAGGGACCCGTTGCGGGTATTTCATCCCGCAATCTACACGTATCCGCAACATCCGCCCCCACAGCCTGCGTCGACCAGTGTCTGGTACTCCCAGCTCACCACCCCTGCCAGCCACCTGCAGCCCGACCGGACCCTCAACCTGGGATGACGACTTCCCAGCGCCTACCTCCTGTGCGACGGTCCAGCCGCCCACACAGACAACCCCAGAGATTGGACCTCTGACTCTTATTAGTGATTAACATTAGAGATTGACTGTGAGTGCAGAAAGAGCAGGGGAGCGCACCCATCAAGACCCCCCCCGAGTTTCCATCAGGCCAGATGATAGACCACCGAATCCAAGGGAGCTCCGCCTCAAGAGTTTAAGTTATAGAGTATGCCCATGTTAGCTTTCTCCACAGCTTAGTTACAATTACTTTTATTGCCTATGTTGACCTTACCTTTTTCATTGCACTAGTGCCATTATAGCATATTGTCTTTTTTTGTACTGTTCGATCCTACGTTAACCCTGATAGTGGTCTGGGACCACCGTTGCAGGTCTGGGACCTGTTGTTTTGTCCATATGATGTAATTTACTACAGCCAGAGCTGAGACTGTTGTGTACATCTTCAGGATGCCAGTAGTAACTTAGCCGGTTCACGCCACCTGTTAGTAGTTATAAAGAGGATGGACCATTGTTGTACTTCGGTTCACTGTGTGTATTTTGCAATTGTTCTACCCTAAGTGATGGTATCATAGCCCCTTAGAGTTTGATTATACCTTCAGTGGTCTTTTGTAAACCTTTGAATTGATGTATGTGTCACGTAAGGGACTACGTGACTTAGCAGGGGAGAATGTGAGAGGATGAACGATTTTCTATTTTTAATATGTGCTTTCATGGTAACTCTGGTGCGTGAGTGAGGGACGGCCACTCATAGTAGTTTATGGGCACTTGGCCGAGTACCATTAATTGGATTATTTCCCTTGTAATACTAGCGCGGGACCCGTTATTCACATCACGGTGAAAAGCGCGCATTTTGATTGGTCAGTTGGAAATGTACCGGGCTTCCAACTCTTATATCATGGCTTTAAGTTTCTTACAACTCGCTCCTTCGTTGTTATCCACCGACAGAAAGACGGGAACCCGAATTCATTTGTGAGAGTAGACAATACCCTATCGGTACAAAATAGGTACTCATGATAACGTTTGTTATCAATGGAGATACGTCGTATTAATGGACGAAAGTATCCCGCACAAAATTGTCGAATGTTGTTAGTCCTGACACTTTGAAAATTTATATTAAAACTATTACCGGGTTTCTGGTATAAGTAGTCAGTTAGAATTGTAGCAGCAAGTTTCTACTTTATAATGGTACTAATTTCGTTGTGCTTTGATGCACAGGTCCTATTGAAATAATTAATAAGAGGGTCTCGGATTTAAAGCAAACTATGAGTTAGACGCATGTTATCCCCGATAAATCCAACCTGGGTCAAATTTATTCAATTATTGCTGGAGGGGTCGTTAGGGTAATTTCTGCAGTTTACTGGGATACCTAATTGACTTTTGTGTGCACCCCTTTAACCGTACTGTAAATTCGATTGTGTTAGGACCCTAACCGGTTATGTTGTCGGGCTGGACTCCATGTCCGAGCCTTTCACTTGTGCAACACGGGCTACGTAATAGCTCTCCCGGACGTCCGCGCGGGCTCATAAATAAGATGCGAGTTCGCATGGTCAACACACTCCATCATAGACGCAGGAGACAAGAGCCAACAGCACAGTGAACCCAGCCCAGCAACCCGGGCCCGTAGCAGCTCAGAGGCTTGCCGACGCTTGCCATCGCCACCCCGCCCCATAAGGCATGTAGCGGTAGCACAGGACCCGGAGAAACTTTGGGTAAGTTGGAGACTATTATATTAGAAGTGACTTTAATTTGCGCACCCCCCCCCCTTTCTTGGATGCCGCGTAGAGAATGCTGATCTACAGAGACCATTATGAGTCCGGCTCAACGGTAATTGCCATTGTCATTATTCGTGTAAGATGCGCTTTGCAGTACAGTGTCTTGATATTGTGACTTTATTGTCAAAGTTAACGTTTGCGGTGCTAGATGATAATGATGGCTCGCTAACCAAGCTATCACGATTTGCTTGTGTGCCTATATATAGTGTATGTGTAGCATTGCCTTGTTGTGGTAGGCAGTGAGGATTTCCTGACATGTTGATGTGGATGACTTATGTTATAGCGAGCGGCACTAAATTTGTGTACCTTGCCAGTACCACTATGCTATAGAGAGCAGTGTGATTGTGTGCTTAATGTTTAAGATGTGTAATTAATTACATGTAGGCCTATTGGAGATGTATAATATTAGTTGGGCCTCACATGGGTGAGCCCCAGGACTGTTCTATGTGCGGCGGTGGATGAACAATGTTCCAGTGAGTCTACACATGTTGCAATGAGTCTCGCCGACGTATATAATATATATATCATGTGCATGTATTATGGTTATCCAGATGTATTATGCTTCTATGAGTTTCGTAAGTGTGTGAAGGACAGTTTCATTTTAAGGAATGTACACATTACTTTATGTATCTAGTGGTGTGTCATACACATGTTAGCCTGGTGGCATAGCTCCGCGGCTAAGGTCAAAGGGCATGACCCTTGAGTATCGATTGGGAAGGGAAGTAACCAATACAATAGCCCTGGGACGGGTTAGTACTAATAATGGGAGTGGGCCTATGAGGATGGCCTGCATTGGGATGCAGCGTCTGTGTTATGGACGGTCAGTGGGCCATGTTGGCCACTGCGTTATTAAATGGAATGGCCACTCTGGATGTGTTGTACACCGGCTCAGTGGAGCGAAACTATTGTGTTCTTGCCCCTTCATTTGTTATGTCCTTCATACTTTGATTAGGACATTAATTAGTTTATGTTGCCAGTGTACTAGGAAACTCCTTGTGTATATGATATAGCCACTTGTAGTTGTTATTCATTAACCTTAGCGCTATTTTATTCCATGCATACATATCCAGTTGGTTATTGCTTAAATTCTATATTATATTGTGGTTGTTTGATTTAATACTTAATACTATTACTATGTATGTCCACCATTGATTGCCTGATTAATGTTGTCATTATATCCTAATCATATTTTCGTCTTTTTCTCTTGTTCCAGCTTATGGCTGGTTGGGCTTCTTTTTCTGGGTTTCTTTTTTTGGGTTTTTTTTTTGTTTGGTAGTGATACCGTTGTTAGGCTTTTTGAATAAATAAGATTGCCAGCAGAACCCTGTGTTTGTTAATCCTGTGTATCCTTAAGGGAGTTACTATTGAACCCACGCAGTAACCACATTAGCCACTCGTAGTTCATCCAACATTTTCTGGTGTCAGAAGTGGGATACACAGAAGGGTTAGTTTGTAGTGTAGAGAACCCAGCCATGGAAATTTTTAGTTTGAAGCCCAGCCAGCCAGCCAACCCCTGCCCCACCCCATAGGAACCAGGGAGCCACGGAGACCAACGCCCTCCAACATCAACTCAAAATTCAGGACCTGTATCCCAGTCCTGTGTACACCACCCATCCCACTGCAGTCAACAGGGACCCGTTGCGGGTATTTCATCCCGCAATCTACACGTATCCGCAACATCCGCCCCCACAGCCTGCGTCGACCAGTGTCTGGTACTCCCAGCTCACCACCCCTGCCAGCCACCTGCAGCCCGACCGGACCCTCAACCTGGGATGACGACTTCCCAGCGCCTACCTCCTGTGCGACGGTCCAGCCGCCCACACAGACAACCCCAGAGATTGGACCTCTGACTCTTATTAGTGATTAACATTAGAGATTGACTGTGAGTGCAGAAAGAGCAGGGGAGCGCACCCATCAAGACCCCCCCCGAGTTTCCATCAGGCCAGATGATAGACCACCGAATCCAAGGGAGCTCCGCCTCAAGAGTTTAAGTTATAGAGTATGCCCATGTTAGCTTTCTCCACAGCTTAGTTACAATTACTTTTATTGCCTATGTTGACCTTACCTTTTTCATTGCACTAGTGCCATTATAGCATATTGTCTTTTTTTGTACTGTTCGATCCTACGTTAACCCTGATAGTGGTCTGGGACCACCGTTGCAGGTCTGGGACCTGTTGTTTTGTCCATATGATGTAATTTACTACAGCCAGAGCTGAGACTGTTGTGTACATCTTCAGGATGCCAGTAGTAACTTAGCCGGTTCACGCCACCTGTTAGTAGTTATAAAGAGGATGGACCATTGTTGTACTTCGGTTCACTGTGTGTATTTTGCAATTGTTCTACCCTAAGTGATGGTATCATAGCCCCTTAGAGTTTGATTATACCTTCAGTGGTCTTTTGTAAACCTTTGAATTGATGTATGTGTCACGTAAGGGACTACGTGACTTAGCAGGGGAGAATGTGAGAGGATGAACGATTTTCTATTTTTAATATGTGCTTTCATGGTAACTCTGGTGCGTGAGTGAGGGACGGCCACTCATAGTAGTTTATGGGCACTTGGCCGAGTACCATTAATTGGATTATTTCCCTTGTAATACTAGCGCGGGACCCGTTATTCACATCACGGTGAAAAGCGCGCATTTTGATTGGTCAGTTGGAAATGTACCGGGCTTCCAACTCTTATATCATGGCTTTAAGTTTCTTACAACTCGCTCCTTCGTTGTTATCCACCGACAGAAAGACGGGAACCCGAATTCATTTGTGAGAGTAGACAATACCCTATCGGTACAAAATAGGTACTCATGATAACGTTTGTTATCAATGGAGATACGTCGTATTAATGGACGAAAGTATCCCGCACAAAATTGTCGAATGTTGTTAGTCCTGACACTTTGAAAATTTATATTAAAACTATTACCGGGTTTCTGGTATAAGTAGTCAGTTAGAATTGTAGCAGCAAGTTTCTACTTTATAATGGTACTAATTTCGTTGTGCTTTGATGCACAGGTCCTATTGAAATAATTAATAAGAGGGTCTCGGATTTAAAGCAAACTATGAGTTAGACGCATGTTATCCCCGATAAATCCAACCTGGGTCAAATTTATTCAATTATTGCTGGAGGGGTCGTTAGGGTAATTTCTGCAGTTTACTGGGATACCTAATTGACTTTTGTGTGCACCCCTTTAACCGTACTGTAAATTCGATTGTGTTAGGACCCTAACCGGTTATGTTGTCGGGCTGGACTCCATGTCCGAGCCTTTCACTTGTGCAACACGGGCTACGTAATAGCTCTCCCGGACGTCCGCGCGGGCTCATAAATAAGATGCGAGTTCGCATGGTCAACACACTCCATCATAGACGCAGGAGACAAGAGCCAACAGCACAGTGAACCCAGCCCAGCAACCCGGGCCCGTAGCAGCTCAGAGGCTTGCCGACGCTTGCCATCGCCACCCCGCCCCATAAGGCATGTAGCGGTAGCACAGGACCCGGAGAAACTTTGGGTAAGTTGGAGACTATTATATTAGAAGTGACTTTAATTTGCGCACCCCCCCCCCTTTCTTGGATGCCGCGTAGAGAATGCTGATCTACAGAGACCATTATGAGTCCGGCTCAACGGTAATTGCCATTGTCATTATTCGTGTAAGATGCGCTTTGCAGTACAGTGTCTTGATATTGTGACTTTATTGTCAAAGTTAACGTTTGCGGTGCTAGATGATAATGATGGCTCGCTAACCAAGCTATCACGATTTGCTTGTGTGCCTATATATAGTGTATGTGTAGCATTGCCTTGTTGTGGTAGGCAGTGAGGATTTCCTGACATGTTGATGTGGATGACTTATGTTATAGCGAGCGGCACTAAATTTGTGTACCTTGCCAGTACCACTATGCTATAGAGAGCAGTGTGATTGTGTGCTTAATGTTTAAGATGTGTAATTAATTACATGTAGGCCTATTGGAGATGTATAATATTAGTTGGGCCTCACATGGGTGAGCCCCAGGACTGTTCTATGTGCGGCGGTGGATGAACAATGTTCCAGTGAGTCTACACATGTTGCAATGAGTCTCGCCGACGTATATAATATATATATCATGTGCATGTATTATGGTTATCCAGATGTATTATGCTTCTATGAGTTTCGTAAGTGTGTGAAGGACAGTTTCATTTTAAGGAATGTACACATTACTTTATGTATCTAGTGGTGTGTCATACACATGTTAGCCTGGTGGCATAGCTCCGCGGCTAAGGTCAAAGGGCATGACCCTTGAGTATCGATTGGGAAGGGAAGTAACCAATACAATAGCCCTGGGACGGGTTAGTACTAATAATGGGAGTGGGCCTATGAGGATGGCCTGCATTGGGATGCAGCGTCTGTGTTATGGACGGTCAGTGGGCCATGTTGGCCACTGCGTTATTAAATGGAATGGCCACTCTGGATGTGTTGTACACCGGCTCAGTGGAGCGAAACTATTGTGTTCTTGCCCCTTCATTTGTTATGTCCTTCATACTTTGATTAGGACATTAATTAGTTTATGTTGCCAGTGTACTAGGAAACTCCTTGTGTATATGATATAGCCACTTGTAGTTGTTATTCATTAACCTTAGCGCTATTTTATTCCATGCATACATATCCAGTTGGTTATTGCTTAAATTCTATATTATATTGTGGTTGTTTGATTTAATACTTAATACTATTACTATGTATGTCCACCATTGATTGCCTGATTAATGTTGTCATTATATCCTAATCATATTTTCGTCTTTTTCTCTTGTTCCAGCTTATGGCTGGTTGGGCTTCTTTTTTTGGGCTTCTTTTTCTGGGTTTCTTTTTTTGGGTTTTTTTTTGTTTGGTAGTGATACCGTTGTTAGGCTTTTTGAATAAATAAGATTGCCAGCAGAACCCTGTGTTTGTTAATCCTGTGTATCCTTAAGGGAGTTACTATTGAACCCACGCAGTAACCACATTAGCCACTCGTAGTTCATCCAACACTTATACGAGAGCAAATGAAAGTTAGTTTGAAATGTTTAAAAAATCTTAGTTTTCAATCTATTTCTAATACACTGAAGTAGGCTAAAAGGTGTGATATCACTTTTCCATGAGACCCCCCCCCTTCCTCACATTTTTGCCAGCCCCCCCCCCCCCCCTCCCCAGGCGTGATATCATATTTGAACGGCCCCTTAAACATAATATTATTAAAGATACTTGATTGAATTTCAACCGTATATTCTCTATTTTATAAAGCATGTTGATCAGTGGCGAATTTAGAAAAATTGTACCTGTGCTTGCATGCACATTAGATTAATTTATTCCATTATCTAAAGTTTGATCAGCCAGGTTACACTTCATTAGAGCCAGACAAACACAGTTCTCATCCCAGGGGATTGACGTATTGGTCGCTGATCTGTGAAACAATTACATACATACGTAATCCCCCAATCCTAAATCGAACAAATAATTTTTCTTTCTAAATCAACAACCAAAAAAAAAAAAAAAACTATAAGCTGTTGTGTATCTGGCCCTCTGCATCTTCACATTTTTTAGGTCTGGCCCTTTTATTATATATAGTTTTAATGAACGGTTGCCCATGCCTACTGCAGATGATCATTCTAGAAGAAAATATTATTAGAAAAAAAAAGGGACGGTAACTGACAATACTTTTTAAGAAAGAAAAATCTACCAAATAAATAACCAACCATTTATTTTAAAATGGATTGATCAGTCCTCTAGAAAACTGGTATAGAAATGATAAAAATATGTTTTGAATAATAAAAATTAAGATGAGCCCATTCAATTGCCTTCACTTTAGTTAGTAACTGATGGGTCAGAAAAAATAACGTTTTTTACTGTATAGCAAATTGAAACTGCAAAATTTGTGAAACGAAACCAACAGAACAATGTTTTTCTACGTTCCAAAAATGCGCTTGAGCAAACAGAAAAAGCATTAATAATCAAGTTTTACTTTCAAGCACAATATGGGGCAATTAGTTTGAGTAACTGATGGGACATAAACATGGTAACTGACGGGAGATTGTAAACGTGTGCTGTTTTCCAAGATGGTCTCTAGGACACATGATCACGCTAGAAAGGTAATGCTAACTAAATATGTTAATTTAATTACTACCCTTTACAACACAACCATTAATTTTGTTTTCTCGGGCATGCTTTGAAAAATGGCTATTAGGGAACATATTGCGAGGAATTTCCCGCAAATGTGGTCAAAATAATTTATCATTGTCATCTTATTTCTGTGAAATCGATCTAACTTCAATTTTTGTGCTATTTCGGGTACAAAATTTATTCTGACTGTTGTGATATCTACCATCATCAATATTTTAGTCATTGGAAGCAAATTTAACACGATGAAAACAGCTCATACTTTCACGTTATGTGAAAATGTGGCAAACCGTGGCTGTTCTTCCAGGGGTGACAGGATGACTTTAGCATCATACCGGGTACACGCCGAAGATAATCTTGGCGCTTTTTACGTGTTGTTAGATTGAGAGAAAAATTGTACTTTAGTAATTTCGTGCACATTGTGTATAGATATAGCCAGTATTTTGTCCTTGAGTTCAGTAAGTAAACCATTCTTTTCACCATCAAATTATTGTGTCTCAAACCAGCATCTGTTACACTGGTTACTGAAAGTAAAGAAAGGAGGGAATCTTCAGTGTGCTTTGATTACGCCAGAGACTGTGCTGTGCCCTGGTTCATGACAAAAAAAGGCATGCAGCATTTTGGTTGCCAGCTGAGGGTGTCACAATTTTTTTCAATTTTTATCAAAGCGCTGTGGGTATGACAACAAAGACATGCAGGCAGTAGCTTTCTATCACACCGTAACAAAATAATTGATTAAAATTTCTCGCAATCTGTTAGCCTATAGGTGGTCTATGCAACGAGGGGGCCCAAAATCGAACATCGTAGGAAAACGCTCAGAAAAATGGAATTAAGCAGAAGAAGAGCAGAGAAATCGACAATTAATGAAGTGATACCTTCATCGGATGTTAATCGGACCTGGTCTTTGCTAGCAGGGCAATCATTCAAAAAAACGTGTGTGAGAGGATGAACGACTTTTTATTTTTAATGTGCTTTCATGGTAGCTCTAGTGCGTGAGTGGGGGACGGCCACTCATAGTAGTTTAGGGACACTTGGCCGAGTACCATTAATTGGATTATTTCCCTTGTAATACTAGCGCGGGACCCGTTATTCACATCACGGTGAAAAGCGCGCATTTTGATTGGTCAGTTGGAAATGTTGACCACCGGGCTTCCAACTCTTACATCATGGCTTTGAGTTTCTTACAACTCGCTCACTCGTTGTTATCCACCGACAGAAAGACGGGAACCCGAATTCATTTTTGAGAGTAGACAATATCCTATCGGTACAAAATAGTTACTCATGATAATGTTTGTTATCAACGGAGATACGTCATATTAATGGACTGAAGTATCCCGCACAAATCTGGCAAATGTTGTTAGTCCTGACACTTTGAAAATTTATATTAAAACTATTACCGGGTTTCTGGTAAAAGTAGTCAGTTAGAATTTTAGCACCAAGTTTCTACTTTATAATGGTACCAATTTCGTTGTACTTTGATGCACGGGTCCTATTGAAATAATTAATAAGAGGATCTCGGATTTAAAGTAAACCACGAGTTAGACGCATGTTATCCCCGATAAATCCAACCTGGGTCAAATTTATTCAATTATTGCTGGAGGGGTCGTTAGAGTAATTTCTGCAGTTTACTGGGATACCTAATTGACTTTTGTGTGCACCCTTTTAACCGTACTGTAAATTCGATTGTGTTAGGACCCTAACCGGTTATGTTGTTCGGCTGGACTCAATGTCCGAGCCTTTCACTTGTCCAAAACGAGACTACGTAATAGCTCTCTCGGACGTCCGCGCGGGCTCATAAATAAGATGCGAGTTCGAGTGGTCAGCACACTCCATCAAAGACGCAGAGACAAGAGCCGACAGCACAGTGAACCTAGACCGGCGGCGGCCTGCCGTGGCGCGCCTCGCCCAAAACATGGCCTAGTCCAGTTGCGCCAGTAGCAGAGAGACTTTGGGTAAGTTGGAGACTATTATATTAGAAGTGACTTTAATTTGCGCACCCCCCCCCCCCTTTCGGGGATGCCACGTAGAGAATGCTGATCTACAGAGACCATTATGAGTCCGGCTCAACGGTAATTGCCATTGTCATTAGACGTGTAAGATGCGCGATGCAGTGCAGTGTCTTGATATTGTGACTTTATTGTCAAAGTTAACGTTTGCGGTGCTAGATGATAATGATGGCTCGCTAACCAAGCTATCACGATTTGCTTGTGTGCATATATATAGTGTGTGTGTAGCATTGCCTTGTTGTGGTAGGCAGTGAGGATTTCCTGACATGTTGATGTGGATGACTTATGTTATAGCGAGCGGCACTACACATTTGATTGTATTACGGGTATTTGTGTACCTTGCCAGTACCACTATGCTATAGAGAGCAGTGTGATTGTGATTGCGTGTTTAGTGTTTAAGATGTGTAATTAATTACATGTATTGGAGATGTATAATATTAGTTGGGCCTCACATGGGTGAGCCCCAGGATTGTCCTATGTGCGGCGGTGGATGAACAATGTTTCAATGAGTCTACACATGTTGCAATGAGTCTCGCCGACATATATATATATATCATGTGCATGTATTATAGTTATCCAGATGTATTATGCTTCTATGAGTTTCGTAAGTGTGTGAAGGAGAGTTTCATTTTAAGGAATGTACACATTACTTTATGTATCTAGTGGTGTGTCATACACATGTTAGCCTGGCGGCATAGCTCCGCGGCTAAGGTCAAAGGGCATGACCCTTGAGTATCGATTGGGAAGGGAGGTAACCAATACAATAGCCCTGGGGCGGGTTAGTACTAATAATGGGAGTGGGCCTAGGCGCCCCTACTAACAGGCCAGGTAACCGGGAAGTAGGCCAAGGTTCATGGAGGCCCAACAATGTAGGCTTTCACGCATGGGTGAAATAAGCGAGGATTGGTGTTTTACAAATCTTGGCCCCTCTCCATCGACTGCATCCCTCCCCTTCACAAATTGTACGTATGTTAAAGCCGTTACAGATTAATCAATATGTCTTTGTGTATTCAGTGATACAGTGGAACCAAATTTGAGCCGTATCAAAGATAAAAAGGTGCAGTTGATGTGTTTCTTTCACACAACATAAGCAAGTTTTCAGAGATGGCACTTGAAAAGAATTTAGTAACAGTGTACAGAAGGAAAAAAGGTATTGATTAGCAAAGACAGGCAGCAAGGGCATAAATATAGAAATGACAGCAGCAACTAATTAATACCAACTTACCAGACAATCAGGTTACATCCTTGCAAATAGGGGCCTTGATGTAAGCTAAATGTCTACTGTGATGATAATTTTGCCACCTTCCTGTGGGATTGTTCTGGAGTGGATATTTGGGTGTGAAGACAGAAGCGCTTCATGAAAATGTTCACTATGCGCATTGTTAGAACATTGTTCACATCCATGTCTATGTGGAAGATAGCCGGGAAATCAATGAAAATTCTCACTAGTCTCTTCCGACAGCACGGCTCTTTTGTTCCGATAAAAAATATGTACATGTAGAGAAGCAACTGAAAAAGGCCTTCATTTGGACAATTCAGTCCACCTCTGTTTAGCGTTGCAAAAAGCGAAGTAAAGAGAGATTCATCACTGACATTCTTTGACATGCTTGTGATTTTTTTTAGTGTTGACACTGATGGCAGCGGAAGATGCTCTCTCAGTGAAATATACAGAGCTCGTGACTTGGCATACCAAGTGAAGGCGAGAAGCAAGTCGTCTGCTGAATAGAGACATCTATTCTTTGGCGAGTTCTGGAGCCTGATGCTGTTCAACAAAAAATCGATTTTCTTGCACGATGGCTCATTATCTTGCCTGACAATGAAGCGTAGTACCTCATCCAGTTCGCTCCAGCAACGTATGGTTTTGATGAAGGAGTGGTCAATCTTCTTTAGTCTGTGGTAAGCTTCGAATTTTAAAGTGATTGCTTCCCCCTCCATAAACAGATCAAAATAAATTGAGAATTTGCGAACAGGCCCATCTCTATCATGACTGACGGAAACATACTGTGATTTATCAGCTGTAAAAGCCAGTAAGCCCTCAGTTTGCAGCTTTGAAAGAAATGTGTCATGAAACTTGTCTGTCTTAAATGAGTCAAGCTCTCTGAATGCTGCCATCTCATCAATGTCCACGGCACGTGCTTGTTGCGTGGCCTTTTTGGTTTGTCTTGGAGTACAACAACTTGATGTACTGGGTACACTTGAAGGGGGAACATTTGGAAAAACTGATGGGGGAACTGCGGGAGCAAAATATCTTCCAGAGCTTCTTACCATAGGTGTGTCGTCAGGCCAGTGAAGTGCGCATATTCCCATAAAGTCAGTGACATCCTCTGTTTTGAGTTTATTTGGTAATTTGCTAATCCAGGCCGACAACTTCTCTTTATCCTTTGGGAATCTGTACACAGTAACTTTATTGTCTGTGTTTTCATTCCTGTAACCAGTTCTACAACCGTATATTGAGCACTTTCTACCCATGACAGTAACAAAGAAAACTAAACACAGTCAAGAATATTGGGATAATAATGTTCCCAATCTAAACAAGTGAGTTCAGTAAGATTCTAGCACCACGATCAAGATATTTAGCCTAGATGGCAATATTAATGTTGATCTCACTACACTTGAAATCAACAAAATCACACTGAATTATCTTCACAAACTCTCTCCTAAGCTTTTAGAGTATACTTGCATTCAAACTACAGTTATAATATTCCAGAACATATGAGAATAGAATGACCACACCACCAACAATTCAACTTTCCCACAAAAACATTCAATTGGACTATGGCTTTGTTGGAGTGAATACCTCACAGGGGTGTTCGAATACGATTCAAAGTAAGTTTGCAGATAATACAGAGGGTATCGCGGTGTCTTAAGGTGGATTCATTGTACTTGATAGCATCCGGCATCAAATGCCAAGGGCGATTAACTCCAGTGGTTAGCTCTGCGACAGCACAATGCACCTCAGAGGCTGGGCCTCCATGAACCTTGCCCTACTTTCCGGTTACCTGGCCTGTTGGTAAGGGCGCCTAGGAGTGGGCCTATGAGGATGGCCTGCATTGGGATGCAGCGTCTGTGTTATGGACGGTCAGTGGGCCATGTTGGCCACTGCGTTATTAAATGGAATGGCCACTCTGGATGTGTTGTACACCGGCTCAGTGGAGCGAAACTATTGTGTTCTTGCCCCTTCATTTGTTATGTCCTTCATACTTTGATTAGTACATTAATTAGTTTATGTTGCCAGTGTACTAGGAAACTCCTTGTGTATATGATATAGCCACTTGTAGTTGTTATTCATTAACCTTAGCGCTATTTTATTCCATGCATACATATCCAGTTGGTTATTGCTTAAATTCTATATTATATTGTTGTTGTTTGATTTAATACTTAATACTACATGTATTACTATGTATGTCCACCATTGATTGCCTGATTAATGTTGTCATTATATCCTAATCATATTTTTGTCTTTTTCTCTTGTTCCAGCTTATGGCTGGTTGGGCTTCTTTGTTTGGGCTTCTTCTTTTCTGGGTTTCTCTTCTTTGTTTGGGCTTCTCTTCCCTTTCTTGATAGGGTTTTCCCTATGCCTTTTGGTAGCGATACCTTTGTTAGGCTTTTGAATAAATAAGATTGCCAGCAGAACCCTGTGTTTGTTAATCCTGTGTATCCTTAAGGGAGTTACTATTGAACCCACGCAGTAACCACATTACCCACACGTAGTTCACCCAACACGTGTATAAGCTGGCAGAGGCAAAACCTGTCACAGAATTCACATCTGGTTGCCACCCACCAGACCAATTTCTCATGATAGAGACTGTCGGCATTTTCACCCGAAACAGGTGCGGCAGTGATATTGAGTGAGTTAAAACATTACATGCATTAAAAACGATTGATAGACAATACGAACACTCACAGAATGTGCATTAAAAGCAGAGCATACACCTCTGACTTGGTAATTGATTTAATATTTTGTATTTCCATTTGTAGGATCTGAAGACAGTTCTACATCTTCTGTGGTTATGAATGGGTCTACGGAAACAGCTTACACAGTTATGCCATCTGCGGCGTCTGCAGCATGCTCTGATGCAGTCTCTCCTGCCTTAGGACTATCCAGCTTCGACTGCAGCAGAACAGATCTACCAAATTTTTCCTGTCTGTTTGATAGCCCCACCAAAACAACTGAAGCTACAACTGTGCAGCCTGTCAATGGGCCACCCATCTTTGTGGACCAGGAAATAGAAAACAATGTGCCAAAGACAACTCCTGAAAGGCTGCCCATACCAGTACTTGAAAAACTTTGTCATAAGTCTCCAAAGAAAGTTCACAATCCATTAAAGTATGAAATTTATTGTAAAAACTAACATAACTATGGAAATTGATGACAAAGAATCAAGAGCTCTTATTAGAACCAGATTTCTCAACAAGGTTCCTTCTACAGACAGTGATTGCTTTTTTTTCACTGGAATTCCTACTGTTGAATTTTTGTACAGTTTGTTCGGGTGGGTTTCTAAATCCATAGACAACCTACAACTTACTGCAAATAGGGACAGCTCAAAACGTTGGACTGTAGATTATAAAGGCCAGTTCATCCTCACGCTGGTCAAAATAAGGAGAGGTTTTGACAATAGGCATTTAGCATTCCTGTTTGGAATTTCTAGCTCCTCAGTTTCGAGGATATTTCATCTTTGGGTGAAGTTCTTAGACCATTGTTTCAGCCAGTGTATAAGATGGCCATCTAAAGAAACATGCCAATCCAATCTTCCACCTGATTTTGAAAGTTTTCCCCGCACAAGGGCAATCATAGATTGTACAGAATATTACATTGAGAGGCCATTTATGCCTCATGCACAAAAATTAACTTACTCAAACTACAAACAGAGAAACACACTAAAGCAACTTATAGCAATTTCACCAACTGGTGCCATAACATTTGTATCCAAATTGTATGCAGGTAGCATCTCAGATCAGGCCATTGTTAATTGTTCAAACTTCCTGGACAAAATTGAAAAAGATCATGATGTAATGGCTGACAGGGGTTTTAATATCAGACACTGGTGCAACATTGAACATTCCTGCATTTTCCACAGGTCAAAATTTAGCTGTAAAAGCTGTTCAAAGATCCAGAAAAATAGCATCAGTGAGGATCCATGTTGAGCGGGCAATTCTAAGGATGAAAACTTTCAGAATCCTTCGTGGCCCCATATCTTTAAAGCTCAGATTTTCTCTGAACGCAGTAACGAGAATAATAGCTGTTCTTTGTAACTTCCAGGGACGATTGTGTGGTTGAGAAGACAATGAAAGTTGGACTGCAAATCCCAACACACAAGACTGAACATAAAATCTTTACATTGCCAACAGACCCGTAACCATTTCTTGATAAAATGTGTAAAACAGAGAAAGTTTCTTTTGGCACTCCTTCCAAAACTCTGCATCAAAGGGAATGCTAACTGGGAAAATTCCTTTGTCAGTAAAAATAATTAATATTGCCTTGTTTATCTTGGTTACTGCCATTTGCCCCTGAATCTGATAATTATATTGATGGCTTCTGACAATGCCATATGACCCATCACTCTTTTCTTCAATGAACCCTGCCATCTTTCCTGCAACACGTGGAGAAAAGCTTCTATAAGAGAAAACACACTTGATTTCAATTAAAAAGGTCTCACATTTGCATGAAACAATACCATCAGGAGAACAGGCTATAAAAGGTAACTCCTGACTAATTATGATCCCTGTTGTAGCCACTTTGTGCTGTACTTTCAGACCCTGCATGTACAGTCTCCTGGCTACACCTTCATTTTTTCTGCCATATTTGATAGCTGGTGGTGGATTGTTTCCGTTTATGTTCGAATCTTTTAATAAACTTTAGAAGTTTTATTAAAGTCAGTGCTGTGGTAAATTTTTTTGAAATTCGAAGATGTCAGTAAATATTTGCGAATTAAATTCCAGTTCTCATTACAACTCTGGCCTCTCGTTGCGCTCTCTAAGATTTGTAAATCCTCATTACAGTATGGGAGATAGTCTTTAACAAAAATCTCAGAGCACACACACGAGGCTGAAGGGCAGGTATGATCAGAGACAAAAGCTCTCAACTTGTCCTTTGGTGTTGGCACATGCAGTTGAGATGTCTTCTTCTTTTTCGGTGGGCGAGGCTGAATAGTATCCAAAGCTACTGCATCTGGTAGATCTCTCCTCACAATGTTATCAAGATCTGCAACTGATGGCCATGGGACAGCATATGCTGAGGGTGCGGGTCTGTAACAGTAATGTATTATAATGTAATATGATTTTTTTCCTGGCAATCACTAAAAACTCACCACCACATGTAAACACACACAAAATGCTTTAACTAGATGAAGAGACGCACGCATTGACTGTGAGTCAGATGGCAAGCTTTCTTGATAAAAGAGTTCTTAATTTTGTTCTCGTCGTGCTCCTTTGCATTTCCTCCCCCAGGATGTAATACAAATAGAATGATACCCTGGACAGTTGATTTATAAAACATCTGAATGAGTGTTTCGTCAAGAAACATATATTTGTTTGCCTTTGCATAAACTGAGGTGGTATGAACGTGACAGACGAGTTTGGAGTTGACATGGATTCCAAGATAGTTATAAGACTTGACTGTATCAACAAATTTTAGATAAAGATGTTTAAACATACAAAGATCTATGTACATCACATTGTTCATCATTTTCTGTGGCTGGGGTTTCACATGAGTTAGACCAATGTAGCAAGTATATGTTCTCGGATCGATGTCTTGATAAGATGACTGTTGCTAGTTGTTCCTCTTGAAATTATTGACCCATTTTTGCAAGTTACCACTGGCAGGTAGTATGATTGACACATTAAGTACAACCTTTGTTAAAGTGCTTTTTATGAATTAATAACTCTTTGCCATTATGTTATTTATTTGTAAATATTAGTACTGAGTCAACATTTCTACTGAAATCCTTTCAAAAGCTTGCATATAATAGTTAATAATTACCATTTATAGGCAAGAAGATTGAAATCTGTATGCAATCATGATCTGTCAGTTTATGTATTACACTTTGAAGAATAAATTTTTGTATGTTACATTTCAGTTTCAGTACTTGTGCATTATTATTCTTGTACCACAGTTAGCATCACTCACCTTTTCTTATCTTGTGCACCTGACAATGACAAATTTAGATCACCCACTTCTACAGCAGTTGCAGTCTTTTCAGGATTTCTCTTTGGCTTTGACCAAGCACAGGGTTTTGATGTGCAAGCTTCCCCATCCTGTCCATTGACCCAACTGTCCAATTCGAAAAGTGCAGCTGTCACATGCCGACAGTATCCATCAATCCTGTTGATAAGTAAAATTCTGTCATTTCTTGATTATATGACATGTTACGAGTTTATTTCCAAAGATTACAAACCTGTGTAACACTCTGTTAATAGGCATCTATTAGTATTACCTGCTAAAGACGTTTATGCCAAGTTGGTTTCCAGGTCAAAGAGCCCAGGTCTTAGTTCAAGCTGCAAATCCTTATTTTAATTTTAGCATTTCTACGTCTAAGTTGCAGTCAATGTTGATAAGCCGTTAAAAACAAGTCACAAGTAAGCTCTCACAAGTCTCAGGACACCTACCTCAAGTAACAAGTCCCTATTTAAGCTAGGTACTTCTAGGTCACAAATCTACAACACATGCTAAATAGTTGAAAAGTAAGGGAGCACTTCCAAATGCAACTCATGTCAACTTACAGTAATTATAAATTGGCCTATTGAACATTTTTTAAAAACCATAAATTTGATGTGTTCATTAAGGTATTATCTTTTTCTAATGGGTAATAGGCCTGCAATTGGGAATAAATGACGAGATGAAAAATCTTCGCATTGGCACTTCTGTGGTAGTACCTGTTTGCCACTGTTGCAACTATAAGTATAATTATGTACAGTAATTAAATTAATTGGTTCGAGCATGAGTCGCATTAGAAGTCTTCCAAAATGTTGTATAGCAGAACATTTTTTTACCAAATAAAACAACTGGAAAAAGACTTACCCTCCACGACAACAACAGTAGGCACCAGTAATCGGGTTGCTATTCTCTCTTGATGAAAGAATGATCCACCCAACATAGTATGGGAGACCAGTTGTAGGATCCTTCGCATTGGTCCTCGGTTTAACTTGGAAACTGATGTGCTGGAACGAGGGTGCATCTATGAATGTTCCACACTTCAGATCCAGCACATATCCGTCCTTAAACATGGCATACCCTTCCAGTTTGCTGTACTGCCACAGAGAACTGTAAGTATACTCTCTTGACTGTGACAGGTAGCTCAGCAGATCGAAGGACGTTATCGCCGGAACGATGGAAAGATCGTTGGTAGCCTCCAAGAGAGATGGCAGTGGCAAAGTCACATTAACACCGCTGTCCGTTGTAACACGTAATTTAGACAATATCGTATCAGATCTGCACTCCAGAAGACCATCTGGATCAAGATCTATGCTGAGCCTGTGAGCCTCCTGGCACAAATACACGAGTTCTTCTTTCCTTGAACCACAGATTGCAACCCCTCTGGAGCGTAAATACTGCTGTAGTTCTGACACGTTCTTTACGTTGAACTCCATGCGGAACCACACAGAAATGCTTCAATTAATAAATCAATCTTATCTTGTGCACCTGACAATGACAAATTTAGATCACCCACTTCTACAGCAGTTGCAGTCTTTTCAGGATTTCTCTTTGGCTTTGACCAAGCACAGGGTTTTGATGTGCAAGCTTCCCCATCCTGTCCATTGACCCAACTGTCCAATTCGAAAAGTGCAGCTGTCACATGCCGACAGTATCCATCAATCCTGTTGATAAGTAAAATTCTGTCATTTCTTGATTATATGACATGTTACGAGTTTATTTCCAAAGATTACAAACCTGTGTAACACTCTGTTAATAGGCATCTATTAGTATTACCTGCTAAAGACGTTTATGCCAAGTTGGTTTCCAGGCTGGCGAGGCTATTATAGAGGTTGGACTATACTTAGAGGTGTACAAAAGGTGAGTGATGCAAGTAAAAGCAACATTTTATTTTTTTTTTAGTTTCAACGACAGCTGCACAGCCGTTTTACATCATTCTGACTGGAAGATCAAAATATATTCATGAAAAGCACTCGTCGCACAAAATATAATCAAGAAACGGACAGTTAGGCTATCTGTAACAGTTCAGTGCTGCCACCAGAGACCTTGGTGCTACAGCGGTGGATAGACTCGCGTCTTCAGAAAATTACTTGAAATACTTAATACAATGCTTATATTTTAGCTTACTCTACGTGAATGCCTCAACTTCGCCATGAGATTCGAAAGAAGCAAAAAGGAGCTGTCGTTTCTCATAATAGTGCTACTGGTTGTCATTACAATTTTATTTATAGGTGATATTATGCTCACTACACACATCGTCCATCACAGAAGAATGGACCGGTTAGCTGTCTATATGCATGCTGAGCAGCCTCGAAGATTTGATCAGAATGAGAAAAGATCTGATCATGTTGTAAGTTTTGGCCACACAGATTTTGTGGAGAAGTTTGATATTTTGAATGACCAAGAAACCGCAACACTCACCAACCAAATGGTGTCATGCCCAGTTGACGCCAGCGCTGCGTCTCCAGGAGACATGCATAACGAATTAGTGGATGAAGAAATTCTGGAAAATATCACATTTAGTGAACTGAAACATCTGGCAGAAAACGATCGTTTGAATAAGTCATTGTTCATGAACTGGACACAAAACTTTTTATTGTCGGGTTCACGTAAACTACTAAAATTTCCAACTTGGTTCATCAAGGGAGCTAACGTGTGCGAGAACAACACGGAGTTACTGATCGTGATACCGTCCTTACCCGAGCATCAGTTAACCCGCGAGGTCATCCGCCAGACTTGGGCTAGTCCTCTTTACAGAATGTCTTGGCCGAATCGCAGATTGTACTTCAATACTAAACTCATGTTCCTTGTCGGGACGGAGGGCCTGTATGAATACACACTTTCTGCCTTACAGAAGGAAGCAGACCAATATGGGGATCTGGTGGCCGCGGATTTCATAGATTTTTACCGTAACCTGACTTTAAAGATGGTGATTGGACTAAATTGGATAAGAGAATTCTGACCTCAAATCAAATTTATGTTGAAATGTGACATGGACACGTTTATAAATCTCCCAGTCATGACCAAAGTTTTATCTGTCCTGAACAGGAAAATCCATCAATTTGTCATCGGTCACAAACACGAAAGCCCCATACCGCGCGTGCTCAGAGCTGGCAAGTGGGGTATTACAAAGGACCAATACCCCTTCAGTTTTTTCCCACCGTATGTCATCGGGCACTCATATGTTCTTTCTGGTGCTCTCATTCCAAAAATTACCTCGGTGGCACGTCGTCTACCCCTAATCCCAGCTGAAGATGCATTTATAACTGGAGTGCTAGCAAGAATTGTGCGTGCACCGAGATTACACTATAGCGGTTTTGCCGATTTGAAGAAAGCCTGTCTAGCATGCAACACCTTGTACAACAGAGCTGTCTCTATGACCAGAATGACTGAGGGTAGGTTAATCCTAATGTGGAGGAGTATTTTACTCAACAAATGCACTTTGGGAGGCGAGATACCCATTCGTAATAATATTCTAACCAAACTACAACAACAGCAGCGACAAAAGGAACTGCAAGAGCAAAAAGAACAGCAAGAACAACAAGATCAACAGCAGCAAATACAACAACAAGATCAACAGCAACAAATACAACAACGGGAGCAACAGCAAAAAATACAACAACCGGAGCAAAAAATACAACAACGGGAGCAAAAAATACAACAACGGGAGCAACAGTAAAAAAAAAATACAACAACGGGAGCAAAAAATACAACAAAGGGAGCAAAAAATACAACAACGGGAGCAAAAAATACAGCAACAAGATCAGCAGCAACAAATACAACAACGGGAGCAACAGCAAAAAATACAACTGGAGCAAAAAATACAACAACGGGAGCAACAAATACAACAACGGGAGCAACAGCAACAAATACAACAAGGTAGCAAAAAAATGCAACAACGGCAACAACAGCAAAAAATACAACAACGGGAGCAACAGCAACAAATACAACAACGGGAGCAACAGCAACAAATACAACAACAAGATCAACAGCAACAAATACAACAACAAGATCAACAGCAACAAATACAACAAGATCAACAGCAACAAATACAACAACGGGAGGAACAGCAACAAATACAACAACGGGAGGAACAGCTTCAGGTACAATGAAACGCCAACAATAATAGCATGGTCAACAGCCGTTAGGAACATCTAGCACAGCATCATCTGAACGACTAGCAGGGACAAGAGGAAGAAAAAAGCCAACAGCAACCAGAAGTCGGTTTAAAATACCCTGAAATTAAAATCAGGCTCTGCAGTCGTCAAAGGAAAATCTTTTTTCAACAGATCCGAGACAGACAGGGGAACAAATGCTTGGTTATTACTCTGAAAGGGCAATCATTTCTCGACCCCGTGTGGCAGAGTAGATCTGCATTTGGGGCAAATGGTAACTATCTCATTAGTTAAACATGTTTGTAATACCGTTTTTCATTATGCATCCCAAATTTCACAATTTATTAAATTTCCGAAGTTTTCTTTTTCTTTTCTTCTTCAGTTATAATAGGAGATAGTGATAGTGGTACAAATACAGTAATGGTAGTAGGGCCTACATGTAGTGGTGGTGGTAGAGTAGGCTATTATGTAGAAGTAGCGTTTCTATTGCTAAGCCACCTGTTAACTGTTCAAACCAACCAACATTGCCCTTATCCCCCCCCCACACACACACATATATACATACTTTGTAGTGGCAAACTTGCCCCCGTCGTAATGACAATGTACACCAGCTGCTGTGTTAGTCTTCCCGCGTCAACGGTGACATTGAGTTGTACATGTACTGAAAAGTGGGGCAGTTAAACATTTTGTGATATTGGTCCTTGTTTGTTTTATCTCCATTTCCTGAAAAACTGGAGATCTTTTAGTATGTGGACGAGGTAAATCTATAACAAATGCACACGGTGACACTTGTTTAAACTTTAATGCATTGTGGCACTTATCAAGCTGTTTCACTGTTCCAATTTATTCTAACTCCTTATCATAATAATAAAAACTTAAATGTTTAACGTCGAATTTCTCGGTTGTGCAAAAACTGGAGTTGGAACAAACAAGAACTAAGGTCGCGATTTCCAAATGTCAGTTTCTTGGGCCTGCTTACTGAGAAAACGACAGTAACTTTTCCTGTGCACGGAGTTATTCACGAACACATAATATGCTAAATAATATAGGGGCCTAATAGTACAATTGTTCTTCTTCAGAAAGTTTGGTGACACTTTTGTTGAAAAAAAAATGGCACAAATTTGGGCAAACGAAATTGGAAAAAGTGTTGGGTTTCGGTCTGTGCATCTGATTGTGTTGGTTATCGCTTCAATTCTGGGCATGCTTTAAGCCTTTTTTTTTTTTTT
Source organism: Onchidella celtica (assembly GCA_963931925.1). Lineage (NCBI taxonomy): Eukaryota > Metazoa > Mollusca > Gastropoda > Systellommatophora > Onchidiidae > Onchidella > Onchidella celtica. The sequence continues at coordinate 49,921,960 of OZ007568.1, read as the reverse complement.
TGTTGTTGTTGTTTTGAAAGGGGGTAAAGGTAGAGAAGGAGCACGCTTACCTGACTGTACCTTTTCTGGCTGTATCTTGAAATCCCTTCTGAAAGAGAGTCTCCATGCTAAGGAATCTCCAACATTTTTTAAAGGATTATTAAGAGAACGCATGGATGGGCGGACTGCCTCCTCCCCTCCCACCGGCTCTATTATTACACGGGTAAGCGCATATCGGGTAGTTAAGTTACCGGACGTGGTTTGTCAAAGCTTTGACAGACGCAGTTGATAGTTTTCGGTGGATCAAGTCTAGAACTGACAAACACTAACCGATCTGAACTGGACCAAGGCTTGAGAATGTGAATATATCATACTAAAATGGAGCTAAAGGTGAAAGTTCTGCCCTTAAAGGCCCTTTGTGGGAGGACTCCAAATCTCTAGAAACATTCTCATCGCCCACAACTCGACTTATTGTGATGTAAGGAGATAATATAAAAATGCTGCAAACTCTGGGTAATTTGTTCATTTTGCATAATTCACACGTAAAATTCGCAACAACCACTTCCGACTCCATGCTTTTAGAACAGGGACACGCTGTTATGATCAAATTTTTGTATCGAGGCGCAATTTCCCTCATTGTTCGTTCGCTGAAGGAAGCAAAATGTGAATTAACGAAAACATGGATCGCCTGTAAACTTTAGCGAAAAAGGGTAAACAAACTCCAGAGTTGGCGCGGAATCTGAGCCGACACTGATTTTGTCACTGTATTTCTTTGTCTGTGGGAGGAACTTTACTTTGTGTCCTAGATCTAGATCATTATAAGCAATAAAGATATTTCTCCCGGGCAGAGTATACACAGCTAGTATATAACTTTCTTATTATAATGCAGCTAGGCTCATAAATACATTAGCCAAAGACTCCGAAACTAAGATCGAAAAACTATGATAGAGATGTAAGACTAAGAGTAAGACAGCTTGCAGTGTATGTGCGCATATGAGAGAAGACAGAGTTTCGTCAGTTTGAATTGCGGAAATATTATCACTCAATCCGCCATTTTAAGGACTTCCTGGTTCTGTCCACAACATCCGCTCCGCTTCGCCGTTTTTACGACAAAGACGTCTGAAAAAGTAAAACAACTTTGCCTCTATCTATGGCGTTGAGGAGCGGATGCAGTGGACAAAGACCAGTTAAAAACTAAAATGTGTTTAACATATAGTATTTTATTTTTATAGACATGTACTTCGTGTATTTAGTGTGTGGCGCATTATTCGCTAAATATTCACCGATCCTTTTCCCTTCCGAAAGAGGGGCGGGGGCAAATTCAGGTTTATCACGGGTGACGCCGGGTCTGTCATCTATGTACATGTATTTTCTAATTTTTTTCCCCTTCATAGAATGGGGCGTATGCTTGTTGTTATAATGGACTTATTTGTTTTATATAATTATACATGTACATGTATTATGTTTAACCGAGTTCTTTGTTCTGAAGCCGCATTATTAAGCTTGACTATTAGGCAGAGCCTGATTACAGTAACTGTAATAAACCCACATTTAAATTAACTCCTCACTCTGGACACTTGGTGTTTTTTTTTGGGGGGGGGGGGCATAATAGATGCGTGAATATTTACTCTAAGGTGAGGGTGGGAGATATGATAAATAATCCGGCAATAGTGGCTGAAATTGCCATACTATCACTGGATGTTTACGAGATGAACTGTTGTAATTAATTTTGTTTTTGCTTGTGACATAAACTGTTGTCACTGGATGGATGTTTGTGAGAGGAACTATTGTCACTGGATGGATGTTTGTGACAGGAACTATTGTCACTGGATGGATGTTTGTGAGATAAACTATTGTCAATGGATGGATGTTTGCGAGATAAACTATTGTCACTGGATGGATGTTTGTAAGATAAACTATTGTCACTGGATGGATGTTTGTGAGATAAACTATTGTCAATGGATAGTTTGTGAGACAAACTATTGTCACTGGATGTTTGTGAGATAAACTGTTGCCACTGGATGGATGTTTGTGAGACAAACTATTGTCAACGGATGGATGTTTGTGTCATGATTCAGATGTTGTTAAAACTCACGCAGAGAGTGAGTTGTTGTTGTTTTACCAGGGCCATGAGAAATTGGCTGGTGGCCTTGAACGGCCCTCGCGAATTATAGTTGGTGAGTAAATAAATGTAAAGTTAAACTTAGAGTCACGCTTGTCGGTTTTAATGTTCGTGATTAATAAGTAATGGAGTAGGGGTGAAACAAGATGGGGATAGTTGACATTGTTAAGTATGACTAGACAAGTTTTTGCACGTTAACTGGCTGGTAGAATAGTGCAGACGTATTACTACAATTAAAATGGTGGGAGGTTTCGACCTATGAGATAGCTGAACTAATTGGGCCAGCGGACTAGCACTGCTGGGTAGCCAGATAGTATATAACATCGTGTAACGTTCAGATTTGGGGAATACAGACGAGCAGAAGCATCGTGTCGTGAAGTATCTCCGGTTGGCCAGTACCTGAACTGTGTGGTTTGAAGACTAGAAGTCCTTGCTAACGGACTGACTGAGCTCTAGAAGAAAGGTCTGAGTGGGCTGACCTTTGAAAGCCCACGCTGCGCTATTTTGATGTTCGCGCCTACCAGTAGGCGTGACCAATGGTAATATGTCTTATTAGTTCAAGCATAATAGAAGATCAGAGATAGAGAGAGAACCACAGCCTCATAGGAAGTCTAAGGAAACCCCAGCTGGCACTCGACGAGTGGCCTGTGTTATAGAATTATTTCCATAGTATGATTGAAGTAATATGGCACATTGTTGATGAATTGAATAATGATTGTGCATATATATAAATAGTTTTTTTTGCAACTGCGTAATTACCTACAAGCCGAAGTGTGCTTCTGTAGGCTTGGAACGTACTGGGCTCTCCTAACATTCAAGCCCATATGATTTAGGGAGAGTTTGCCTGGCGACTGGCCAGTGGCGACTCAACTGTCACTTTAAATTGATATCTAGTTTCGTATAATATACCTATTTGCTATTGATTGCAGTACATCCAATAAGGAACCATAATTACATGAAATATCATAGATTAAGTTAGTAATTAGAATTTATTGCTTTGAATATACCTCTATTGTCTTTTGTTTTGTTTATTAGTATTTATGTAAACATGGCCTGACCGGCCTGACATATACTCTAGTTGTTTAATACTTTTCTTGTGTGGTTGTGTCCGAGTGTGAGTTAGCTGCCTCTCGTGCAGTCGAATGCTCCCCAAGACCCTAACTCTGCTCGTGACATCTGGAGGGGACCCCACTGACATCTGCAGGGGACATCCTCACCACTCCTGACATCTAGAGGACCCCACTGACATCTGAAGAGGACCCCGTCAACATCTGCAGGGATACCACTCTAGACTCCACTGTTATTTATGTCATTTTTTGTAGTTTATAGTTTTGTATACTGCTAAATTTTTTTGTTTCTCCCCCACATGTCTGGCATGTCCTCTCGTCATTGATCCTGGGACCACTACGAGGGACTGACAGCTAGTAACAGGAAAAGACAAGACCAGCGCTGTGGACCAAGGGAAAGAGCCAGTCCATTTCACCCAGTTAAGTGAACCATCTGTATTTGTCTTCGTTTGAGGGGTTCGTCGTTCCAGCTCCCCTACTTTTGACAGGCATTATTTTTTTTCTTTTGTGTTTAGATTAGATACGCGGGAGGTTGGAAGGGATCGAGACTCAGCTTACCTTTCTTGCCAGACTAGCCGATCTAGATGGTGGTTTAAACCGGATGTGGGGTATGCTTTGCCTTGAATAGTTCTGTAGGGACCTGTTATTCGTGTAGATTGTTAGCGTTCTATCTTCCTCGTACTTTTAGGAAGACGTCTCTCCTGTGCTTTTCTTACCTTTCTGTAGATAGTTTCAGGTTAGTCAGGTCTGTTGTCGTTTGTTCTTTGTTATTCTCGTCTCACTCTCCATGTAATTCTTTTCCATTATAGTGTTGCATTATTATATTTTGTATTCATACTCGCTATATTATTGCCTGGGATAAATTACGTGTCTATGGCACGTTGAGAGATAATCTGGATATTACAGTTGTTAGGCTTGTATAGCCAAGGAAGTTAATATCGTGAATATTGATTTATTCCGGTTTATAGCAGAGGGAACGCTGCTAGGAGTGTACGGAAGATACACTGGGAATATTACATTGGTATCGTTAGTTAACGACCAATCACGGAAGCAGTAGACTGACTGCTTGAGGATTAGGAGATATACGTGAAGGAGATAAGTGATCACTAGGATAGCTCAACCACTACTTGGTTGACTAAGACATACTGTTTGTTGTTGATTTCGTTAATTTCGTTCATACTGCAGGAACGAACACCCGCAGAGTGCAATTGATACATTGCTTCCAGGGAGAATAAAGTTAGAGAGTTTTGATAAGTTGTCCTCGATTAGGACATTATATCGCATTATCGACCGGTATCATGGCCGAACTACAGAGATATTTGGAACTCGCTCAATCATTTGGCATACCGGAAGCTCAGCGTGCTTCTTGGGTTGACCAGAAACTGAAAGAAGAACGAGAAGAAAAAGCCGCGGAGAGATTACGCCTAGAAAAGGCTGCGGAACGAGAAGAAAAGGCCGCGGAGATATTACGCCAAGAAAAAGCCGCGGAACGAGACGATAGAGCCGCGGAACGCGCGGAGAAACAGGCTCAAAGAGAGTATGAGCTCGCTTTGAAACAGTTGGAAGCGAAGCAAGCCCAACCTACCGGGGCTCCGGAAGTTACTTCCAATAATAAAACGAAACCTAAATTGCCAACCTTTAATGATAAGGTTGATCGCATAGATTCCTACCTCCACCGTTTCGAACTCCATGCCGTTTGCGCGGGATGGCAGCGTGGTGAGTACACGTCATGCCTCGCCAATCTTTTGACAGGGAGAGCGTTGGAAGTTTTCCATAGCCTCACTATTGATGACGCTAGGGACTATGACATTCTAAAGACCGCGCTACTAAAGCGTTTCCAACATACGGAGGATGGATTTCATAAGCGTTTCCGCGATTGCAAGCCGGAAGCATCTGAGAATTTCTCCACTTACGTGGACCGCCTCCGCCACCTGCTCAGCCGCTGGACTGGTGTGGAAGAGGGAAATTTCAAGAAACTTTATGATTTAATAATTAAAGACCAAATATATATGTCCTGCCACGCGGACCTGGTGGCGCATTTTAAGGAGCAAGCCCCCAAAACTACCGTCGAGATAACATCGATAGCGGAACGGTACGCTGCGGCTCACCCTAATCGATCGTTAGCTAAAGCTAAATTAAGCGAACCGTGTTACGCCGGCGTTGCTACTAGGACACCGGTACCGTCGAGACAATCACGACAGCCCTTTCGGCAGTCGCCACAGGTTCGTCCACGGTCCGAGCCGCCGTTTAACAGGAGACAACCGAATCCCCGTAATTTTTCTCGGGACTGGGAACCCCGATATTCACGTCCTTTCCCTACCGGAGGACCGCGTAACAACTACTATCAAGCGCCCCCATTTCCTTCTTATCGAGGTACACCTCGAAGGGATGATAATCCATTCCACTGTTATCGATGTGGCGGCGAAGGCCACATTCGGAAACAATGCCGAGTTAGATTAGATGCGGCAAATGCATGCTCTGTAGCATTCACCGAAAACCGCGGTAACAGAACTAGGAATGCCGAAACCGTAAATAAAGTTATTCCAGTTATGTCCGCCCTCCACGAGCGAGGCGCGCTGACACTATATGAGGGACAAGTAAACGCCATACGAGCATCCGTATTGCGAGATTCAGGCTGTACGACCGTCGGTGTGCGTGAATCGCTGGTCCGTCCTGCACAACTCCTGGATCGCGATGCGACGTGCATTACTTTTGGTGGTTCAGTTGAACATTTTCGTTTGGCGGAAATATATGTTGACACTCCGTTTATAACTGGTGTTGTCACGGCCTGTGTGCTACCAAATCCGGTTGCCGACCTAATCATTGGCAATATTCCCCATTTAAAGGACGTCTCCGATAGCGAACTCGAGATTTGGGACGATGAGAACGACATTGCGTGTGTCACGACAAGACAACAATCGCGTCGCCAGAGAGACGACACATTACGATCGCCTGTCGTCGACTTGGATGTGACCCCCGAGATTTTTCGTAACGAACAGCGCACAGATCCATCACTAAAGCCCCTCTTTGCTAAGATTCATCCGTACAGCCCGGATACAACCAGGTTCTGCCTGAAAGACGACCTCCTATATCGCGTTTTTCGGGGAAAGCGCGAAACTATTTTGCAATTGGTCATACCAAGATCATTTCGCCGAGACATCACCCGCCTCGCTCACGACACGCCATTGTCGGGCCACCAGGGCAAAGCGAGAACAAAATCGAGAGTCCTGTCTGTTTTTTTGGCCCGGGGTTTACGGTGACATAAATAGCTATGTGTCGCATTGCGATACATGCCAGAAAAGAACCCCCAAAGGAAAAACTTCGCGGGCACCTATACAAGAGATGCCGCCGGTTTCCACTCCATTTCAGCGAGTTGCCGTCGACATCGTCGGGCCATTACCGAAGTCGGATAGAGGCCATCGGTTTATTCTATCAGTAATCGATTATGCCACCCGTTGGCCTGAGGCAATCCCGTTAAAAGAAATATCGGCCGATCACGTCGCCGAGGCATTGGTCACCATATTCACGCGCGTCGGATTCCCGTCCGAATTATTATCCGATAGAGGTCCGCAATTCACCTCCGACCTTTTCAGGAAAGTACTGGAACTCACGGGCATTAGGCAGAAACTTACGTCACCATACCATCCACAGTCCAATGGCTGTTGCGAGCGCTGGAATGCCACCATGAAAGCTATGCTGGCACGCGTTTCAGCCGATAGACCTGGTGACTGGGGACCGTCGACTTCCGGCCATCTTGTTCGCATATAGGGAACTCCCAAATGCGACAACGGGTTTTTCCCCGTTTGAACTTTTATACGGTCGTAAACCACGTGGCCCGATGGCCATTTTACGCGATTTATACGCCGGTTCTGATACCGACGTTCCTGATACGCGATCCGCGTATCAGTACATCGTCGATCTCCGACATAGAATAGTTAATGCATGCGACCTGGCTCGACAATTTGCATGCGTACGGACCAGGTCATTTATAGGATATCGCGATCAGGGTAGTCGGTTAAGAACCCTGTCAGTCGGAGATCGGGCATTGGTGCTGTTACCGTTACGAACAACAAGCTACTCCTCACTTGGAAAGGCCCCTTTCTAGTTAAGAAGCGACTCTCGAGAGTTAATTATCTCATTACCATCCGTGGTAACGATAAGGTTTACCACATAAACATGTTGAAAAAGTATTTTACCGATGATCAAGGTCATCACGATCATTCTTGCCATGTTGTGGCCCAAGCAAACGCAGCGATGGTCACTATCGATGACAACGACCGGGAGCCATTACCTATGACTAGATCGCTCCTGTCCTTGCAAGCCACAGAGGACGCGACTTCCGTTAATATCAATCCACAGCTGGATCAAAGTAAGACACGGGACATAATGGATCTTGTTCGCGAGTTTGCGCCACTATTCACTGATTTGCCGGGTAAAACATCCTTAGTTCAACACGTCATCCGGTTGCACTCGGACGTACCCGTGTTTGTTAAACCCTACCCGCGCCCGCTGCACGCGCACGACACCATACAGTCCGAGGTGGAAAAGATGCTCAGCTTAGGACTCATTGAGCGCTCGACGAGCCCTTACTGCTCGCCGATTGTACTAGTAAAGAAAACAGACGGTTCCGTTAGGTTTTGTATCGATTACAGGAAGCTTAACGCTCTAACCATTTACGATGCTGAACCTATCCCGAATCAGGAAGAGCTATTTGCGCGATTGGCTGAGTCGTCCGTATTTTCGAAAATATATTTGGCTAAAGGCTACTGGCAAATCCCAATGGAAGAGGCCAGTAAACAGTACACAGCGTTTCAGACCCCTATGGGTCTCATGCAATGGAGGTTCATGCCATTCAGTCTCGTAACAGCACCAGCGACATTTGCTAGGATGATGAACATCCTATTGCAGCAGACACCATACGTCCTAAGCTACTTTGACATTTGCGCTTTCCATACGGATTGGAAAGGCCACTTAGAGGCACTTCGTCAAGTGCTTAGTAAACTTCGAGATGCCGGGCTTACAGCTAAGCCTAGCAAAGTCTTCCTGGGTTATACGCAGATTAACTTTCTAGGACATACTATCGCCAAAGGCATCCAAACACCGGACGACAATAAAATAAGTAAGATTTTAAAACTCCAGGCTCCTCATACTAAGAAGCAGGTTCGTAGCCTGTTAGGCTTTTTAAGCTATTATCGGAAATTCGTTCCTAATTTTTCGGCCCTTACGGCCCCGTTATCCGATCTTACAAGAAAAGACCGACCCAATAAAATTATCTGGACTACGCAGTGCGCCACCGCGCTCGCGACAGTGCAGCAACTGTTCTCCAGTTCGCCGCTGCTTATCCTACCAAATATTAGGCACACCTTCACCGTCCGTACTGACGCGTCGGACCAGGGAATTGGAGCTGTTTTGCTTCAGGAAAGAGATGGCTTATTGCGCCCGTGTATGTACGCTAGCCGGAAATTACTTCCGAGAGAACAGAGATACGCTATCATAGAGCGGGAGTGCCTGGCGATTGTATACGCCGTAGACGCGTTTTCCCGCTACCTACTTATGACGGAATTCGTCATCGAGACAGACCATAAACCGTTGTTATTTTTAAAATCGAACCGAGCCAAGAACGCTCGTTTGACCAGATGGAGTCTGGCCCTTCAGGAATATCGCTTCATTATAAAGGCCATTCCTGGTGGAGACAATGTCCATGCCGACCTATTATCACGGTTACCTTAATCTTGTTGTATTTTAGTCTGTCATATGTATTGGCGTTGGATGGGATTGACACCTCATTCAGAGACCGAGGGATGGTATCACATATTGTTCACCCATTGTGAACACTTTTCACCTACCCCTGTGCTTTCCTTTGTTCCAACAGCTATTTTACTGACGTCGACCCGTATTTTGGCCACACCAGACGTTGTTGCCCAGGGTCGAGGACGAGAAGTCATGGCAGACCAGGAGTCCAGATCCACTAATGCCATCGATGCTACTATAGTTATCTTTTCTTGAGTATTATTCATTGTATGTATGCATTCCTGATGACATTCGCACAGGATCAATGTTGTACTCTAAAATTTTCGAGTTATGATTGTTAATGTCTACGTATTTAGAGGTAAGATTTAATCCTCAGAGAGATATATACTTTTGGACGGAGCCTTAAGATTTTCATGAAGTTTTGTCCATCAAGGATACCCGTCCTGTAGGGTTTTTTTCAACTTTTGTAGTAGTCTTAGTTATTACCTAGTTAAGTTCAACTTCGAGCAATTTCTCGACTCATGCCTTCCCCTTACGATAATCAGTTATATCGTTAAAATTGCAAATTTTAACTGGGGTGGGGGATGTGTCATGATTCAGATGTTGTTAAAACTCACGCAGAGAGTGAGTTGTTGTTGTTTTACCAGGGCCATGAGAAATTGGCTGGTGGCCTTGAACGGCCCTCGCGAATTATAGTTGGTGAGTAAATAAATGTAAAGTTAAACTTAGAGTCACGCTTGTCGGTTTTAATGTTCGTGATTAATAAGTAATGGAGTAGGGGCGAAACAAGGTGGGGATAGTTGACATTGTTAAGTATGACTAGACAAGTTTTTGCACGTTAACTGGCTGGTAGAATAGTGCAGACGTATTACTACAATTAAAATGGTGGGAGGTTTCGACCTATGAGATAGCTGAACTAATTGGGCCAGCGGACTAGCACTGCTGGGTAGCCAGATAGTATATAACATCGTGTAACGTTCAGATTTGGGGAATACAGACGAGCAGAAGCATCGTGTCGTGAAGTATCTCCGGTTGGCCAGTACCTGAACTGTGTGGTTTGAAGACTAGAAGTCCTTGCTAACGGACTGACTGAGCTCTAGAAAGAAAGGTCTGAGTGGGCTGACCTTTGAAAGCCCACGCTGCGCTATTTTGATGTTCGCGCCTACCAGTAGGCGTGACCAATGGTAATATATCTTATTAGTTCAAGCATAATAGAAGATCAGAGATAGAGAGAGAACCACAGCCTCATAGGAAGTCTAAGGAAACCCCAGCTGGCACTCGACGACGAGTGGCCTGTGTTATAGAATTATTTCCATAGTATGATTGAAGTAATATGGCACATTGTTGATGAATTGAATAATGATTGTGCATATATATAAATAGTTTTTTTTGCAACTGCGTAATTACCTACAAGCCGAAGTGTGCTTCTGTAGGCTTGGAACGTACTGGGCTCTCCTAACATTCAAGCCCATAGGATTTAGGGAGAGTTTGCCTGGCGACTGGCCAGTGGCGACTCAACTGTCACTTTAAATTGATATCTAGTTTCGTATAATATACCTATTTGCTATTGATTGCAGTACATCCAATAAGGAACCATAATTACATGAAATATCATAGATTAAGTTAGTAATTAGAATTTATTGCTTTGAATATACCTCTATTGTCTTTTGTTTTGTTTATTAATATTTATGTAAAACATGGCCTGACCGGCCTGACATATATATATACTCTAGTTGTTTAATACTTTTCTTGTGTGGTTGTGTCCGAGTGTGAGTTAGCTGCCTCTCGTGCAGTCGAATGCTCCCCAAGACCCTAACTCTGCTCGTGACAGTTTGTGAGATAAACTATTGTCACTGGATGGATTTTTGTGAGATAAACTATTGTCAGTGGATGGATGTTTGTGAGATAAACTATTGTCACTGGATGGATGTTTGTGAGATTAACTATTGTCAATGGATGGATGTTTGTGAGACAAACTATTGTCACTGGATGTTTGTGAGATAAACTGTTGCCACTGGATGGATGTTTGTGAGAGGAACTATTGTCACTGGATGGATGTTTGTGAGATAAACTATTGTCACCGGATGGATGTTTGTGAGATAAACTATTGTCACTGGATGGATTTTTGTGAGATAAACTGTTGTCACTGGATGTTTGTGAGATGAACTATTGTCACTGGATGTTTGTGAAATAAACTGTTGTCACTGGCTGGATAAGGGGTGAGATAACAGTTACCAGTAGATTTTAATGAAACCGTAAACTGGAACCAACATCTGAAAATTGAAAAACCATTGTTCTTCTCATGCTTTATTATCCACTGAAAGATCTATTATTGAAAAGGCAAAACATGTTTAAAAAGTACATGGTATAGCAGGCCACAAACTGATAAAAAACAACCATAAGGATGTACTGTGACACATGTGAATGATGAAAATTCTGCACAAATTACAGCAGCAAATAAATTTGGTGTCAGTTTAAGTAAGACTGACAGTGCAACTTGACCCCAGCAAATGGTGCAAATTCAATTGTAAATAAATGGAGACAATGAGAAGAAACTGGTTCACTCGGGAACTTTTCACATCTTGTAACAGTACATTTCAGTTTTCCTGATTAGTACCTCTTAGCACTAATAGTATAATGTTAGCCTTGTATAACAAAATAAGCTTTGTCCATAAAAGCCTAAAATCCCCTCAACTGGTTAAAATCTTTCCACTTTATTCATGCTATAACATTTGGAGCAAAATTCTACACATTTATGATCAAGCCTATATTTCAAAGATTCAAATAATTTTACCAATGCCACATTTATTTGCCAACTCAAAGCATTTATCAGTGAGCCTCCTCCTGTATTCCGAAATTCTGAAACGGAAGTCTGAAATGGAAAAATAGAGCACTGATACATAGACAACATTCATTCACATTCTGACAGAAATGGTGCACATAATTTCTCTTTCATTCATACACACTGTGACAGGCTCATTCCTCAGGATGTATGTAAAGGTTTTTAAGTACATAAAATATGTTTAAAGCCTGTACTGTATTGGGTAAATTCTATGATTAAAATACTAAAATGTGACTTACTAAATAATTATAAAGTGACATAAAATATACTAAATTTCAAACTCTTTCTCCAATTCAATGAAGCAAATTAAGAACTGCCCAGCATTGTTCAGGAAAGGTAAAGATTTTAATCACTTTTTTCATCCGAGCAGTGCAAAATTCAAATAATTAATATCAATCATGGTGTACCAAAGGAAGTGAACTGATAATCTTTTCTTCTATGCCCTCTATAGTAATTTTGTTCATGAAAATTGTGGCATGAAACTATGAAAATCTCCTTTGAAACACTGTTCAACACTATACACAGTAAATCCTGGCATTCTATCTTCCACTCCATCCCCTCCCAACAACCTTTGTCTCCATATTCCATATTCACCCATTTCCAGCAACAAGAACAAAATCCCTATTACTTTTACATGGGTTTAATAAAAGATTCAATCTCCTGAGAGAGACATCTGTAACAAGTATTGCTACCTATTTGTTCACATTTCCACTTAAATAAATACATATGCATTTAACTTGTTATGAAACAGTTGTCCTGGTCCCAAACAGGCAAGGACAGTATCATACTTGATAAAATCTGTCCCCATGGCAAAAATCCTTGACTGATGTGGAACTTGCCCACACCTGATAAAAGTGATCACATAAGAAAATACTGTCCAGCTTATAAATTCAGTTTTATCAAGAATGGTTCCATACACATAAATAATACTGAAATTAATCACATTCACCATTCAACACACATTTTCTACATCTTTTTAACTTTAAAAATCACTGCAAAATGGCAATTTCAGTAAACTGTAATGGTTCAAGATTTTGTTCCATGCTATCAGCACGAAGCACATGTCCTAACTGAGTAAAAAATACTTTTATTCATAATAAATGAAGTCATCTGATTATCACATTTAATTTTATTAGAACCAGACAAATTCACTTCAAAAGGATAGTTCCTGCATAGAACTTCAGTCATGTTTACTCACAAACTGTTTTTTAAAAAAGCCCAGAAAATCTGTAGAGTCACAGCAGGGCTTGGAACAAAGTGAAAATGGCAAAAAAGAAACAAATGAAAAGACTGAACGTTGTAAAGCTTACGTACAACATACAATTTTTTTTTTTCTTATTTTTGTTTTTTTCATAAATACTTATGTCCATATGAATCCCACAAACTAACAAAGATTGCCTTGTCTGTTTTCCAGCCTATAAAGACACTTGATATTACTTCTGTCATCCCAAATCCTTCTCTCAGCCCATATCCCATATCTAGCACTTGTACATATATCCTTGACAGTGAATTAACTGGAAACCAATGAGATGTGAAAACCACCTGGTCCAGGTCAGCAGGGCATCAAACATTCAACTCTGTTGTCACTAGCTTTTCTGGAATAAGAAATAAAGACAAAAGATTGTATAACAATATTGTGGCCTCTGTGGTATTTTGTGAAAATCTGCTGTAATCTCCACTGACTTGTGTCAACAACTTCAAAGGTGGAACTGAATGATTGACATGTAGAATAACTTAAAATTTTGTACAAATCCCTTGATGATTTACCATATGTAATGAAACATCACCGTGCATATATTATGAGTTATCACAACTGCGTACCTAATCCATAACATGTGAACATGTGGTTTGACTCATGAACTTCAACTGTTTCTAAATCAAGTGTCCCAGATGGAAATTGTTAATTCAAATTTTTTCTCACCTAGAAGTGAGAAAAAACACGCACAGGAAACTACGAAAGTTATCTATACATGCTTTTTGAGTTTGAGGTTGGAGGAAACACACTGACACAAGAATTTGGTAGCCCAAATTGATTTGTACTTTTTAATCATATCTCACCAATTATTGTGTAATCTGATGGAGTTTGCTTTCCTAAGAATTTTGACACCAAATTTATTATTCTGGCTCTTTCAGCCTTTCGCGTTGAAAGTTATGGCATTTTCAAAGGTGAAAAAACACTTCGAATTTGCTACCTATTGCAAATTGGATGATAGTCCAACTTTGACCGCCTATAAAATGACAGTTTATTAAGTCATGGCATTGAAAATTCTCAGTTTCCATGGCAAGGGGGTGTACATTACGCTCGATTTTTTTTCAAGAAATATAATTATAGTACAAGCATCTCATTTCACTTTTTTTAGTCACCAAACTTCATCCGACATCAATTTTTTGTGAACTCTTACAAGGGAGACAAAAATAATGTTTTGTTTTATTTTTAATTAAAAACGAGGTCAATGGTGTCACCATTGACTTAACACTGAGTGTCGGACATAGGTAACAAAATCAAGCATTGGGTGGGTTTAGAGAGACAGGAGGTGCTTCGTACAAAAAACATGCCCCATGTCTGATTTTGACGTACTCTTATAATACAAAGGCAGCGGTTCCTTTGCGTATTAATTTTGATCCTGATCTATTACAGTTTCCCATCAACAAACTTTTCAACAAATGATTTTTTAAAGGAATTTCAACTTAAAACACGATGAAAAATACATTGAATTAAACCTCATTTATCTGGCTTTCTGTGTGTTATTTTCAAACATGCGCTAAAAACGGCGCGATGCTCTGCAGCCCTTTGTTATGAGGGGGGCAAATCGTTATGCACGGCTCAAGGTGAAAACAGCAAGACTATGTCTTGTTCAAGCAATAAAAATGCACAGCTACACACATTAAACAACACAAAAGATAGTAAATTTTGACAAAGGAAGAATTTGAGCTTTATTTTGATGTCGGATGCATGCCATTTTACATAACACACAGCAGTTGTAGCCATGCAACGTTGGCCTAAAATTATGCAAAAATAGGATTTCGCCCCTTTAGCGGGCCAGTTTGGACTACCTAATAACAGTCACACTGAGCCAGGAAAAAGCAAGATGTGAGCAAATGTATGCTTTTTCACAACTATCCAAGTGAAAATACTGACATGTGAAAGACTTTATTTCTCTCTTCATTTTACTCTGCTGGTAGAAAGCTGAAACCAAAAGTGCACTCATATCATTCTGACAGTACCTTCAGTAAAACTGGCCGTTTGACACCAAGCAGATCACACAAAGTGTTCCGTTTCCCTCTGATTTCATCCAGCTCTAGAGTATCCCTGAAAGAAAGTTGTCAAGTTACAAACTTTCACTCTAAATATCAGAAATCTTGGAAATCTGTTTTGATGTTCAACCCCTTGTTTGTGCACTATGAATTACCACAGAGAAATGACCCATAGTTTCTCAATGCCACTTTCCTGCCCTCCTTCCTGCTAATATCAGGTTTGTTCCAGAAACATCTACTGACTGACTGACAATGTCTCCCTTAAAAGCCTTGCATGTTTGTAAATACTTATGAAATTAATCACACTATGCCACCACTTTGTGGTGTACCTGAAGCATGGTAAGCTAATGCAGGAGAGTATAGGTAGAATGCGCATATCCACCATCTTGTCTGTCCGGACCCATGCATCACCATGGCGATGGTGGCATTGATTTTGATTCGTTAGCTGATTGCACCGTGAGCACTTAAGGCATCGCGATCCAATCGGCGGCGAGTTTTTAAAAAGTTCACTACTGTAAACAATGATACGTGTGTATACACACGTGGGAGACATTCGGTCAATTCTTTCACTTCCTTTCTCTTGTTTATACAGATGGTAGGGAATCTGACCAGCTTGGATACATCCTTTCCATCTCTGTCATAACAGTCAACTACAATGCAACCAGCAGGCCTTTTAACCGCTTAGACACATCTCAAAGTTACACTCATCGGCTGATCCACCAGCCATCTTGTTTGGCGGAAGTACAAAACAAAAACACTCTGATGTCATGCACATTCTACCTATAAGTTCAAGGCTTCCAAAATATCAATTTTAAGAATAGGCAAAGTTTGTCTTACCAACTTGTTTCACTCAAAATGGTCATGACTTCAGAGGAATTGTCCTCTGGTACAGCTTCATCATATGTCAATAAAGCTTCATAGAGTTTCTCGGCAGTGGTTTTCCTCACCTAAAGTTCAGATGCAGCAAACTTGAGCAAATTTTATCAAAGCAGTTAATATTTTTTCTGACATTAAAACTGGCTGAAAAAAACAACTGTGTACTTTGAATTAAGATCACCTTTTAGAATCTGCGCTGAGCTGAAAAGATCACAGTGTGATCTTTTCTCATATTTACCCTCTACTGTAATGACAGATTTCAAGTCCAAGCAGGCCAGATCACACAAGGAACAAATTACTAGTTACACAGCGAAGCTGCATCTTGCATTTTATAAATTAAGATTACATCAGGCACGCTGGATCTTGGTGGAAATGAAGCAAAATCATGTAAACACACCGAAGTCATGCACAAATTCAAAAGAACTTAATTCTGGGAATGGTTTTCTGAAATGCAAGCTGCGTTTCCACAATTCATAAGGAAATAAGACCATTTAGCATAATGTGGAAGATCTATCGAGAAGAAAAACAGTCATGTGCTCACCCTTGGGTATTTGTGACACAATAATAACATCAACTGAGCCAGACATCTGGCCCGTGGTGATCCTTCAAACTGCAGGAGATCACAGTATCTGAAACAGGGAAAAAAAAAAAAAAAAGACTTAGAACTGCATAACAGTATTTTAAAGTAAAGAATAACAAGTCAAAAACTTATGTTGATAAGTAAAAAGGGCAGAGTTACAAAAATGAAGTGGGTCTGACATTTTCCCATGACATTAACCCTTTGTGTACCACCAACCACTATAGCGGCCTACAAATTTAGCTGTCGGGATTCACAACAGTGACCCCCGTTTTTATTTTTCGTAGTGCAAGCGACAGGAACTTGTCATATTTACTTCCATTTTTAACAATAATAGAGTGATTTCCCTTTGTGAAAAGCCTGGATATGGAGCTCTCCTAGATCGGAGAGTATTTTTTCTGAATTTATTTTGTTGTTTAGACCAATGAACAGGACGCTTACTAACATAGCAACAATGTCGGACCCTGACGGTGATCGTTCTGATGCTTCAAGGGTTAATTCGTAATGAAATTGATGTTGAAATGACAGATGTAATTGTTGGTGATGATGGAGATGGGAACATTGATGAGTTTGTGCCACCCAACCTCGGCAACTGGTCGCTTCAATGTGCCTACTTCTAAAAGCAAAAATCCATTGCAGCCTGGGTCTAATGCTCTGACTATTTCAAGAATAAAAATCAGATAAATTTCAGAATGATACATGTCTCCAGTTTTGTTACAATAACAGTTTCTGTGTTCATTTTCCTCCATGAAAATATACACTTTGTGTGGTTTATTTCAAGAAACGTATTTTATGTAAATTTGTTTTTTAACACACCTAATATTTGGAACGTTTGCTCAGAGGGAGGGGTATTTTGAACTGCCAACATGGTCAGGTGGATGGTACACAAAGGGTTAAACATCCATGTCTAAATTTTTGATTGGCAAGAGAAACTGTTGGCACACTGTTAATATGCAATGGATCTTTTCTAAATCTTTCAACTAACTGCAGTCTCTTCTGGAATGAGATGGAAACAAAGCAATGAATCATTTTAACCTGACACAGAAAAAAGACCTGCAAGAAATCAAATCTAACATCAAGCAAACACTGCCAAAAGTGTCATAACTATGGATTTGATGACAAATGTTTTTTAAATAATCAATTACTATCCAGCAATACAACTTCTAAACAGCTACACATCCATTCCAGGAAAAGTCTGAAAAGGAGGACAACTTACACATCTGCCGCTGCCATTAATTTTTGAGGTTTCCCACATTTCTGCACTTCTGTCCTCACCAAGTCAATCATCTGGTCTGGTATGGAGTCACTGACAACAAAAATGACATAAAAGTGATTTATGAAGTAACTTGGCAGGAAATGTAATCATCTTCTGGGTACAACAAAAATGATAAAATGACACTGAGCACATCAATATTATAACATAAAATTTGAATAAATTTTTTTTTTTTTTAAATTTAAAGCATAGCCAAGACTTATAAAAATGAAATATTGGTTATCCTAAATAATCACTGAAAAATCAGCTATGCAAAATAATCAAACTTGATTCATAAATATATACAAAACCAAACAATGCAAAACACTTTCCCTGATGAACATACAGTTTAAACCTGGAGGAAAGAGCACTCACTACTTCCTCTGACATCAAGAGAGACAAAAGCAAATCAAAAGTAATCCAACTCGTCATCACAGACTTAACCCTTAAGGTGCTGATTTCGACCCCAGTCGAAAGGTAGAAATGCGATTCTCTTTGCGACCTTCGACTAGAGTCGAATTCACTATTGTACGAACTGTCGGTGCGATTAGAAAAATGTACGAAGCTGTGGTCATTTATTGAGTGATGCCCCTTGGTTCAAGATGGCTTCTGCTCCTTGTGAGAAAGTTTAGACGACCGAGGAGTGAAAATCGTGTTGTTTGTTGAACTTTTTGTCTTTGTTTACATTCTGAGCATGGGTTCAGATGAGGATTTTGTACCCCTTCATGACAGTGACTCAGGTGAAGATAGGGACCCAGATAGTGATGATTCCTGGTCAAGTCATCACTCAGATCACTGGAATAGGCCTGGGGACTCAATGATAGATCTAGTCATGATTCTAATGAACCGGGGCCGTTTGGGGGGGGGGGGGGCAACACAAGGTCTAGTAAGAAGGGGTGTGGCCGTGGCACAGATGGGGGTGAACAAGAGGGGATATGGACAGTTCTGGCGACTGGGAATCTCTCTAATGTAGACCATTATGTAGCCCATTCATATTCTGGAAAAGATTGTCTTAGGTCAAATTTTTGGCACACTTTGAAATAAATGGATTGCAAGAAAAATTTCAGTCTGCATATAAAGCTCAACATAGTACCGAAACTGCACTCATAAAAGTAACCTCTGATTTTTTAGATTATATTGACAGTAAGATTTAAGAAGCTGTGTCTTTTGACCCTTTTAGACCTATCTGCAGCTTTCGATACAATCGATCATTCTATCTTACTTACAAGACTTGAGCGCTCTTTTGGTATGTCGGGTACTGCCCTGTTATGCTTCAAGTCGTATTTACAGAACAGAGTTCAGTCAGTGCAAATTAAGAACAGTTTTTCTAAACAAGTTGCATTAGACTATGGAGTTCCACAGGGGTCTGTCCTTGGTCCTGTGCTTTTTACACTCTATACGCAGCCTCTTGCAAGTATTTTACAAACTCATGGACTACAATATCACTTTTATTCGGATGATGTTCAGATATATATTGATGGCACCATTCAAGATCTGTCAAATATGACTCTCGCCACTAAACAATGTGTTCAGGATATTAAAATGTGGATGACAACAAACAAATTGAAATTAAATGAAGACAAATCAGACATAATTCTATTCCACAATCCACGATTAACAAAAGATCTTGAAAATGTCACCATTGATTTCAATGGCCATGAATTATCATGCAAAGAAGTTGTAAAGAATTTGGGTGTGTTTATTGATCACCATTTGCCAATGGGTTCAGGTGTAGGATCTCTGTCTAAATCCTTAAATTTTCAGTTGAGAAGAATAAGCCTTGTCCGAAAGTATCTAAATGAAGAGACCACAAAAACATTAGTTACATCCCTTATCTTGTCTAGAGTGGACTACTGCAATTCACTTTTAGCGGGTATTCATACAAAATTTTTTAATCGTCTACAGGTAATCCAAAATAATGCTGCCAGGCTGATAACCAAATCCAAAAAACGAGAGCATATCACACCACTCCTGAAAGAATTGCATTGGCTCCCCGTGAAGCAAAGGATAATTTTTAAAATCTGCATCCTGTGTTTCAAATGTCTGAATGACTCGGCTCCTTCTTATTTACAAGATTTGATAAAACTGTATACACCAGGGAGAAGTTTAAGATCCTCCACTGATTCCACCATGCTAGTGACACCTGTGAAATCATACAGATGTTATGGTGAACGATCATTCACATATATTGGCCCCTTAATGTGGAACAAGTTACCTATGGAACTGAGACAAACAAAATCATTAGTAAGTTTCAAAAGGCAGCTAAAGCATTTTTTGTTCCAGCAGGCTTATTTTTCTTGACTTACCTGAGGGGAGAGAGCATGTGATAGAAGGAGTGAGAATGTGATGGGAAGGGAGAGAGAGGGGGGTGGGGAGAGGGAGTGTGGGAGAGAGAGGAATGAGTTTTTATTACTTGTAAAGCGCATTGAGCATTTATTGGAAATGCGCTATATAAATGTAATTTATTATTATTATTATTATATAAGCATGCATCCTGAAAATTTCATGACTGCACTATGTAAACTTTTTGCATAAGGGCTTTATTTCATAAGTAGCCTTGTTCAGGCAGATTTTTCTGTAGACCCTCAGCAACTGGGACTATACTTAGTGAAATAGGCCTCAGCACCTTAAGGGTTAAGGAAATAGATCACACTTTCATCCTGTACATACTATAGACAATCCCACTGACTATTCATGAAATTAAACAGTCCCACTAACTACTGATAAACTTAAACGTTAATAATGTGAAATAGATCGCCACATTTAAAATCATAATCTTAACAGAAACATACAAGCAACACCTAGTAGTCAAAACTTCCTTTACAGGTGGCATCAAATTCAGCTGTGATCAGTTACAAGACTTTATTCCTTGTTTGGGCTCTGTAATCTCACCTGCTGTCAGAAGCAATTGAGTCCACAAGTCCCAGAGACAGAATGTGATCAATGGTTTTCATTAAAGGTAAAGCCACCCTGGGGATTACAAGAGATTTTGTAAATAAGTATGTCCTGGCATAGGATGGATAGTCACCTGTCACCTGTCGGCTTCATCGTCATCGATGTTAGCTGCTACAGTGGATGTCACGACAAAATCTCCTCCACCCAATCCTGTCCTTAGCTTTCCTAGTTAGTTCACTTATTTCCAGCTGGCTGACTTTCTTGATGTTATCGTGATATGTAATGGGTGGTCTTCCTTGTTTTCTCTTTGTTTCTGTCTTTCCTTGAAGGATTGATATCATAAGGGCCGTGCTTTTGTTTCGGGCCGCGTGGCCGATGTATGCAAGTCTTCTTTTATTTATTTCAGGTGTTATTCTTCTGGTGGTGCCAAGCTGTTCTAAGATGCTTGTATTTGTTCTCCTTTCTGTCCAACTTATTCTGAGTAGCCTTCTGTAAAGCCACATTTCAGCTGCCTCCAATCTTGTTATGTCTGCCTTTTTGAGTGTCCAGGCTTCACAACCATATAGTAGGACTGGCCAGATCAAGCACTTAAGTATGTTCACTTTGAGGTCCGTTGGCGTGCCTCTATCCTTCCAAATGTTGTTTAGTTGAACCATTTTGTGTTTTGCCATTCCTATCCTTGTTTTTATGTCCTTTGAGCAGCTTCCATCTTGCGATTTGTGATCCTAGGTATTTGAAATCAGTCACTTTTTCTAGTGCTGTTTTGTTTACTAGTATCTCCTGGTGTTCATGGTGCCCTGTTCCAGTATGCATGACTTTCGTTTTCTTAGCATTTAGGTGTAGGCCTGCTGTCTTGCCCGCTTCATCCACTCTGTGCAACACTCTTTTCATGCTGGTGATGTTATCTGACATAAGAGCTGTGTCATCAGCGTAGCGAAGGTTTGTGATGTTTCGGCCTCCGATCTTTATTCCCATATCTTCTATGTCTGCGTTTCTCATGATCTGCTCAGTATAAATATTGAAAAGATGAGGTGAAAGTATG
Organism: Onchidella celtica; assembly: GCA_963931925.1. Classification (NCBI taxonomy): domain Eukaryota; kingdom Metazoa; phylum Mollusca; class Gastropoda; order Systellommatophora; family Onchidiidae; genus Onchidella; species Onchidella celtica. Next base: position 49,900,302 of record OZ007568.1, on the reverse strand, counting down.
CAACCCTGTCTGACTCCTTTCTCGATGTTGAAATATGGACAGTTCTCATTGTTCCATCTAATCGTTGCCTTTTGTTCGTGGTATAGTGCAGCGATGAGGGTCACAAGGTGTTTCGGGAATCCCATCTTAATCATTATATCGAACAGGTCATGGTGCCTAACGCTGTCGAACACTTTGCTGTAGTCTATGAACGTGATGAAGGCTTCGTTTCCATTGCTTCTTATCTGTTCAATCATTATTTGTAGTATGAAGAGCATGTCAGCGGTTCCTCTGTTGGTCCTGTAACCAGCTTGACATTCTGATAGTTCCTCTTCTACCTTAGATTTCATTCTGTTGAGTATGATGATGAGCAGGATTTTGCTGGTGTGACTGATGAGGGCGATGGTTCTATCATTTCCACAGTCTTTGACATTGCCGCTTTTGTATAGCATGACGAATTCTTGTAGCTTCCAGTCTGTTGGCCATTCATTTGTCTGCCAAATTTTGCAGATCATTTGGTGGAGTGCTTTTATTCCTGATTCGCTGGTATGTTTCAGGAGTTCACCTGGTATGTTGTCTAATCCAGGGGATTTTCCATTCTTTATTTGTTTTATTGCAGCCTGTACTTCCTCCAAGAGAGGTTCTGGTTCTTTATCTATCTGTTGTGAGTCTGGTTGTTGGAGGTCCCTCGGGTCTGGTCTGATGTTGTCCGCAAACAGCATCTTGCCGTATTCGTGCCATCTTGAGAGCACATCTTTTGTGTTTGTCAGTGTTGTGCCTTCTTTGTTGTTCAGACTCAAGTTCTGTGGTTGGAAATCCCTCTTTTTTACTTTTCTTATTTGTTCAAACATTTCTTTTGACTTTCTTTGTGTATTACATTCTGTTATGTTTGCACACTCTCTTTCTAACCATGCATTCTTGTCTCTTCTGATCTTTGTTTGGATTTCCTTCTTCAGTGCATGATATTCATCTTGTTTACTAAGTTTTCTGGCTTTGCTCTTTCTTTTTGCAAGCTCTGTCACTTCTTCACTGATGTATGGTTTGGGAGTTTTCCTCGTTCTTTTCCCGAGTTTCGATTCAGCTGTTTCACTCCAAATTCTTTTCATGTCTTTCCACAGTGTATCTGGGTGTCTTTCTTCAGCTGACCACTCCTTGAGTAATGCTGAGAAACGGTTTTCTGTTTCGATCTGAAAAGCATTGCTGATTTCAGGGTCTTTCAGTTTGTCCGTGTCAAATCTGGTGGTGGGTTTTGGCTTGCTCTTCCTATAGGCTTTCAATCTCAGCTTTGCTGTCACTAACATGTGGTCAGTGTCACAGTCTGCCCCTGGCCTTGTCTTTGAGTTGAGCACAGTTGTTTTCCAGTTTTTGTCAATCAGGATGTAATCAATCTGGTTTCGGAGATTGCCTCCAGGGTTTATCCATGTGTATCTTCTTCGCATCGGGTGTTTAAAGAGAGTGTTCGTGATGCTCATTTCATTTGCATGGCAGAAAGATGCTAACATGTCTCCTCGGTCGTTTCGTTCTCCTAATCCATAGGGTCCTATCCCACATTCCAGATCCTCACCCTCTCCCACTTTGGCATTGAATCTCCCATGATTATGCATATTTCTCTGCTTGGGATTTTGTCTGTTACTGATTGTAGGTCATTATAGAACAGCTCTATTTCTTCTTCTGTGCTCGCAGATGTGGGGGCGTATACTTGTATGATGTTCAGAGGCACGGGTTGGGTGTCAAGTTTCACAGTGACAATTCTATCACTTATAGCGTCATGGCTGCTAATGTCTCGTAAGCGTCTGTCCAGTATAATTGCAACACCATTCATGCCGCGTTTGTTTCCGCTGTATACGATGGTGTGATCTTCTGTCCTGAATAGGCCCTGTTTGTCCCATCGTACTTCACTCAGTCCAGTGATGTTCATGCTGAGTTCCTTCAGCTCCTCTAACAGGAGTGTAAGATTTCCCATTTGTTTCATGGTCCTAACATTCCAGGTGCCGATGTTGATGACACTTTTGCTTTTTCTTTTCTTTGAATAGGAGTATCTACACCTCTGTTTCTTGCACTCACCGTCAGATACGCCAGTATCGTCATCAGGGGTGCCTTCTGCAGTTGTGGATTCTCCCTCCCCAGTCGTTTTTGAGTCCCGACCCTCCCTGGGGGACTCAGAGGACACAGAACTATAACTTTCTTTCCTTTTGTGTGACATTTCATTGTAGTTTTTGGCAAGAAATTCTTCCAGTGGTCTGCCATTGCTTTCTGAAAGCGCAGTGCACATACTGTGCATTGGTCCCGGCCATTGTTCCAAAAACGGAATCCTCTGCCCGCAACCACGAGAGAAAAAAGCCGTGCCCAAAGATCCTTCGGTCGCCTTCCGTCCTCATCCATCCCCTGCTGCCAGGATTTCACCAGAGCCCTGTTAGCCAGCGACGTTTCGGGGTGACCCGGGATGGCCTTCACGGCTAGCGTAGCGCCTAAGTGACACAAGGTCACATCGTACTTCGCCCGAACCCAGCAATCCCCTACTTTGTCCTGTTTCCACCTCCCGGGACGAGGACCCAGGGTTGGGCTTATGGGAGGATGGATAGTGGATATTCATTTTTCAATCAAATTCAGACTATCTGAACAGAGTTAGCTTCTCAAACATTTATACTGAAACCCTCAAGAAACAAAGATTAAAGATCTCTAACTTCCTAAACGACAACAGTCTGCTGTTTTTTTTTTTCCCCCGTTATTTGAAACCTTGGATATTACAGATGCAATAATTGTAGCCTTTTTTTTTGGAGTTTTGAATATTAAAAAAAAACCAGTATTGGACATGATATGGGTAACTACTAAAATTATCTTTTATGTGATCTCTCCCATTGTTTTGAACAATTAAAAATCCACTGAAAATAGAAAACAAGATCCAGTTCACTGAATGTTCCATAAATGCAGCCCATATAAGCTTTTGTTAAAGATTCCACACTTTCAAGACAGAAAATTCAATTTTGAAACAAGGTCATCAGAAACAAAACAAGCCATCTTGTTCTCTGAAAGTTCATGTTTGCTTTAAGTGGCACAGAAAAATAGCATGGGAAGAATGTTGCTACCTTACAGGCATAATAAATTTATTCCTCTGTACACAAATGAAAATTCAGAAGGCTAAGGGTTTGAGGATACAAGACTTACTTCTATTAACATTCTTACCAATCTCCAACCCCTACTTTGATAAAACTGAACTGGGTTTTCAAAAATCACACCCAAAAGTAACTGCCTCTCTCAGATTTATTATGAAAGTCATTGCAGCTGATTTATTTTATCTATATGTAAAGAGTCAAATTTAAAGTAATCTGCATAATTTAATACGGGCATTCTGTAGCAAAGAGAAAATCCCAAAGACTGTGCAAAGAAAAATCATCAACAGTGTCAAGTCTGAAACTGAAGTTTTACCTGTCATCTCTTTGATGGTCTTTGAAAATTTTAAGTAACACTTGCATGAAACCCATCAGTTTGGGCTGATCCTGAGATAGATCTTTGAGGTACTCCCGTAACGAGCTGCTGGAGAATTTTACCTGATGTAAAATAAATGGTAATTTCCATTACTCCCAAGTTCATCAGCCTTTGAGTACACTAACAATTCCACATGAACATGTTGTATTTCAAATCAATTTAAGGCAAGCAATTTAGTACATCCATTGAACCTTAATCCTTTACACATGCAACATATCATCATGGTGCTAACCTTTTGGCCTAAGTCAGACTTAGGCCAAAACAGAATGTACCTGTTACGTCATTGCCCTATCCATGGTGCATCTATTAATGTAAAAATCATTCAAAAGTGCCAAGCCATTATCCTGGAAATAAAACTCTGTAATGGCCTAAGCCTAACTCATTCACAGACGTAGGCCATTTTGGTTCTGGGGTTGTTTCAGCCAACGTGGATGACGGCCACTTTTACCTAAGTCTGGCCTAAGTCTGACTGCATTGCAAAAGAATTTAAACAAGTTTTTTGCGATTTTCTCAGAAGTGCAAAAAATGACTTAGGCCAAAAGGTCAGCACCATGATGATATTTCAACTCATATGCATAAGATTATCAGATGAAAGTCTCAAGACTTCCTCATTGCAAACAGAAGGAAAAACATTTTATTAACCCTTTCGTGTTTCTATTCTGGCTACTTGTGAAGCGCTCTAATGGCCGACTTCCTGGCTATGCGGCTGCCCTGATTTGTTTACATTTTTCAGCCCTATGGCCGCCGCTGCTGCGTGCCTCCACTAAATTGGAAATTGTAGCCCCCATGTCGCATCTATGAATTTTGGCAAACTTTTTGAGAAATAAATGAACTAAAAGATGAACCTATTTACATCGGAACGCCGAAATCTGCTTGTTGCTTTTGTGAACGCGAAATGCTGAACAGGGATGTATGACACTACCCCTGAGACAGACGGACAATACACATATTACACACTATCGCATCCCATCCCGTTTGTTACCCAAGCATACAACACTACCCACACAAAGGCACCACGCTAGTACATGCATGTACTATGTACTACAAGCATGTGCCGATAAATACATGATGTAGGCTTCGGGGGATGAACAGGCCTGTTGGATGACCATGTGCAATACAATACATTACTTGTAGGCCTAACCCATGCTTTACGGTTCAAACTGGGTCAGTAGCATCTGAAGATTACCTGGTGATATCATTTACTATCTATGGCTATTCATGCACTGTTCTTCCTCCCAAAATTGTATACAAAACGGGAGTACACTGGCCGGCCGGATACGGCCATGTTGAACACATAGCGGCATTATTGGCAAAGCCGGATTCGGCCGGGTTGAACAAATCGTGGGCCACATTTAAAGGGCAGGTTCGGCCGGGTTAAAGACGAAAGGGTTAAAATTCCACAACCATTGGCACATTGACAAAACTCATAAATGAATCAAATTTCAGTGGCATCCATATTGGCATGGACATTGATCCATGATAGGTTTCAAAGTTACCAATTTGTAGACATATGTTTCCTTTCTTTATTTATTTTTCTGGAATATTTTATTTTTCTCCTTTCCTCATTCAGTATGAGATAAAAAGATCTACTTACGATTGACTCAGTAAGACCTCCAACACTGACCACTAAACCAAGCAGAACACTGTAGGTGTACTCAGGCAGTGCTAGCAGTTTGGAAAACACTGGGTATGTGTCTGACTCTGCAGCCCAGTTGGTACCAATTGCCATGTCCCTGAGAATCAATTGCAGTGTACATTCAAACAGGATACATATCAGTGAGCAAATTTTGAAGTTTCAAGTTTATGTACTTCCATATTACATGTACTAACATGTCCAAATCTAGCAAAGTTTACCTTTGTACTGTTCTGAAGTATACATACCTGGCTAATGGTAACATAATCTAAATCAAGCAAATTTACATTTGCACAATTTATAGTGCACCTCTCCTTCATTTGTATCATTAACTTTTAAAACTGCTTACAATTTTCTCATCTCCACTCTATTCCGTGAGATTTTCTCTGTTTCCCAGCACTCAAACGTGCTGTTCAGTGTATTTCTTACAGAACAAGAATTGCACTGTAATTTTAACAGAAAAGATGCAAATGATCAGAACAATGTTTTATCTCTACTCATGTACGAATTGCATGCTAATAATCCTATCTTTTCCAACTTGGCTCAGAGAAATATTTCCTTTTTCTTTTTTACCAGTAAGAAAACCTGAATTTCCTGAGAACAATAGTAATATTATAGTAATACACTTTCAAGTTTGTTATCAAAAGAAAATTGTATACTCATTAGAGAGTGCTAAGAGAACTTACTCAGGTAGAATAGCCTTGACCTCTACTTCGTGAGGGATGTGAGGAATGGAAGGTCTGACAAAAGAGAACATTGTTGTAAAACCTCACAACACTTCCCTAATCAAATCTATATTTCTCTATTTCTCTAAAAAAAAAATTTTTTTTTAAAATGGAAGATTAAACACAAGCTGTGCTCTCAGACAACAATCATAATAACAAGAGTTCCAATGCATGTACTTTGTCAGATAAACAGATTTTACAATGACTGAGATGATTGTCTGTAGCATCAGTTCTAGAAAGAGAGAAAAGTTATATGGACAGAACATACTGACAGTGAAAGGAAACAAGATTAGTATCCTTTTCTTTCTTCCATTCACTGTGCATCATATTATCATTATTAAATCACGGCCAAATAAACAAACAGATGTAAACATACAAAATAACATCTAACAATATAGTAACATCTGATAACCACATCTCAAACCAATTGAACTTACTTATGATACAAAAGCTTGCTGAAGATAATTCCTGCTAAACAACGAGTGCGGTCAATCTTTTCTACAGCCTGTTGTACTAGTGAACAGAATATTTTTTTACACCTGAAATGAGATCACATCAGAAAAACTTTGGTTTAAAGTACTTCACTCTTTCCTTGCAAAAGACCTTTGGCCACCTTTTGCCAGCATTATCAAAACAAAAAATAAAAAACTACAGATGTTTTCATGATGGAATATACAGCTCTAAGATCCCATGACTGAACAGTATTAAAAATAGTGTTACTGTGAATATCATGATATTGAATCTGTAGTTTGATATGACAATGATCTAAGAATACAGATTCCAAAATATACAATCCCCTGCCAATGACTGCCTAAATGATGAGTTATACAAGCAATCTGAGATGCAAGAACATGTGAAGTGGCTATTGTAAGTGTATCATAACCTCCAATGCAAAAACTTTTTAGTCACCAATCAGTGCCTGTAAAATGCAACCTTAACCCTCCTAGTGCCACCATAAAAATTTTGTATGTATGCAAAATGCCAGCTTAAAACGGCAATAAAATAGTGATTTAGTCACTTCAGATTAACGACAGTTTCCAGCAGTCAACCGCATGCTTGCCAGGTTTTCGTAACACCGGAGGTAAACTGGCGATGAAAGAAGGCCACAATCGTGGCTCTTGGCACTCTACCGGTAAAGCCACGATCATGGCTCTTGGCACTAAGAGGGTTAAAATTTCTTTCCTATGCTTTACTAATTTTGTTCTGACAAAATACAATGCGCATTAAAACACTTCATGATACATTTGTGCAAGATAAAAAATTTGCAGTACTGACATGCTTGGAGAAAGAAGTTCTTGGGCACCAGATCTAACCAACAGACTGGTGATGTCATGCAGTGCTTGCATCGATGCCTCTCTAACCCTGGTAAGCAGAAAATAAAATGTGAATTAGATAAAAATATAACAATAAAATATGAACTTACTGATGACAGAAAGAGCACAGCAATACACCACAAGTATACAGTGAAAAGTAAATCTTCTTGGAATACCAGGAGAATTAATTTCATCATGTTTGTCAGATGCCCTTATCAATGGTTGAAGTTACACTAAACCACCAAAAAGCATATTAAAGCAAAACATCCATGACATTTCCTTTCAAGAGATAGATATTTACATTTTTGTGATACATCTACAGAATCATGGTGGCATCTGAGCTGTCAGCCTAAGATTAAAAAAAAAATTAAAAAATCAATATTTTGGGACGAGTAAACATTCATACTAAGCCTGTACAGTCACACATAAAAACCATAAATTTTCAGTGCGGTGCATGACAACACTATGCAGGCACTAAACATGCATTTGGTTTTGAGCATTTGCCTTCCAAACAGAAAGCTGCTCCACTTTTGCATGTTATCAATTTAAAACAATAAGCAAGTTGTCCACAGTGACAAAAACTTACCATGCCCCAATGTCCCCTCTACTGTCTAAGGTGTAATCTTTCATGGCCTGTAGCAGTGCATTATAAATAATATCCAAATTGGCAGCACACACCACATTCCCTGGTTCACCTTTGACCAGGATGCCAGCGGTCTGACAAACACTGAGAGGAAAATTCAAGAAATATAAAAAACATTGCCATACAAATTTTTTTCATTCATAGTTTTGACCACCCATTAATCTTACCACAGTAAAAGACATACAAAATATAATATAATGTACTACATATTTATTTGTTATTCTAATAGTCACCTGGTAAGACTTCTTTTCAAACCAATGCTTGAACAAAGCTTAATGTTGGTTAGGATTTTTTACTGGCATAACAAAGGCAGCAAGTGCAAGATTTGAAAATATAACTTTTATATTATCCTGGTTTGTGTGAATGTTTGACATTATTTCCCTGCATGCCACACAGTTTCAGATGAACAATATCCTGTATTTTTTCACAATTCTGTAATCTCTAGGGATTTAAAAAATTTGTAAAGGAAAGCTCTAATATGTACAAAATCCACTCCCTAGCACATAACATTGCAATAGTGACTGCGCCCAGCAGATTTATTTCATTATTAATTGTCATTTTCTTCACATTCCTGTCTTCTTTTTCTTCTTCTGCGTTCCCCATCTTGGATTCATTTTAGGGCAAGTCCTGAATCTCTTGTTACATGTAAAAGGTCATGTAAACATTGCAGAAATATCACTATCAGTCATGTAGCAATAATGTTCATCATACATTGTAAACTGTCAACAATACCTTGATAATGCTTTAACAGCATCTCTCCTGGCTTCTGCCATTTTCTCTTCCCTTTCAGTAATCTTTGATACACTGATCAGACCAGACAATATCTTAGACAGCTGACCTCGCAGCATGATCTTTGGGAAAGCTCCAAGAGCTAAGCAGTGTCCCTGCCTGGTAGAAATACAACATGGTGCCAGATAAGCTACTGATTTTGTTTTACCCAACAGTTGGGAGATGAAACAAAAATACAAACTATTCTTTATTCAATCTGATTGTATTACATAAAATAAAAAAATAAAAAAAGTTATCTCAATCATGTTCACAACTCAGGCACTTTCAAAGGCATTTTCCATGACCCTTGACAAAACCCCCAGCAATAAATCACAGTTCCTGGGCTTGGTCTTACTCCTCCAACTGTGACTGGTGGTCAACCACTTGACTTTAACCTGGCTGTTGTTCCTGCTTCCCAAACAATGTCTACATACACTGATGATTTTAATGTTTTAAAGTAATAGTAACTTGGCAAAATTCCCCTGAAGTTGAAATTGTTGAACAATCTTTTCTTTTACAGCAAGAGTTCACTACTGTCAACTGATTGAGTCTTAATTTCAAGAGTTCACTCTAAAAATACATGTAATTAAAATTATAAAACCAAAACTATTTCAGTTTATAGTGCAGCTTTGTGCCATCTGGACATGCTTGGTCAAGTACTGGTCTCTTTATTACTGTGCCACTGGTGCTTCCTTGAGAAAAGACTGAGCTGTTAATACAGGTAGCTAGGAAACTACAGTTTTTATAAGACAGTCAAATCCTGCATGTGATTGATACCATACTGAGAGACAGAGTAAGGATCATTCATAGTGAATGGCAGTGGGCAAACTTAAATACTGTGACTTGGTATTTTTATTTTTATACTTTTGACCTGAAAACTTCTTCCCTAATCACTGACCTTGTGGCTTGATTGGAAGACTTGAGCTCATTCAGGTACACAGAAATAATAGATTCTGCAGGATACATGCAAGGATATGTGAATAAGCAGGCTATTCAGTGCACTTATTTTGTAAATGCATCATTCTAAACTCTTAGTTTTACAAACACCCAAAACCAGAATGACTGCTTAGAGAATATTGGATTGGAATACACAACAGAAATTGTATGGGCAAAAAATGTGAAATCATTTCTTTATGCTCAAAAAACAGAAAAGCACAGATTTTACTTTCTAGAGCAAGATATCCAAATAATAAAACATTCTTATCATACAACTTTAAGAATTTCAAATGAACTTATTATAATGGTAGGGATTACAAATATTTTTACCGAAAAATAGAAGAGAAAAAAAAAAAGATCTTTCATATGTATATTTTTTTTTAACTTGTGCTGACAAAAGGTAATTAAAACATGTGATCTACCCACAAAAAGGCTTCCCAATTTAGTGCTTACAGAACAACTGAGGATAACTGAATATTTTGCATATTTCACAACATTTTGCTGTTTCATGACAAAAAACCAATTTTCAGATTAAAATATCAATGAATCTGCAAATCCCTTAACATTTCAGGCATATCTCAATCTGTTTGATTGGAAATGCTATTTTATGTGTGCCTGGGCAGCTATGAATAGCACTTGCGTGAGATTAATTCAAAAATTTGTTACAGAATGCGCCTCAGTGAAGACAATGGTCATATGTCCAGTGCGGCTACACAATAACTGAAAGCATGAAATTAACTTTTTTTTTTCCATCTCATTTACAAAATATTCATCTCCAACCTGCTGACTTTTCAAGTATAAACAAGCTTAGTTAAAGTGTAAATTAATCCACACCACCTTCAAAATGTTTTAAAGCAACTAATTATTTTTCCTTTTGGCTGATGCATCTCAATATCATAAAAATGAAATTCTGTCTTCATTCAGTTACATAAAACAGCTATGAAAATCATGCTGATGTAAATATTTGCATACCTTGTTTCTCTTTGATCACAGAGCCATCTGATTTTGTGTAGTACTCAGAGAAGAATGGTGATATTGCTGATACAGCAGCTGCCTGTGGCATTAGAAATACAACGAAATGATGTTTGTTGTGAAAGAACATCATTCAAAACTTGTGTTTTTGGTCCCGCTCTCTTCTCAACTGCTGAAGACTGCACATACATCTACCATGGCTCTTTATCAAATTACTCCAACTTTGATTTGGACGTATATACATACAAGTCCGCAACACAGAGTTGATATCAAGACACAGCCCCACAAGTTTAGAAAATCAAGCAAACTGATGGTCGAGATAAAAATGTGCCACTCCATTAATAGAAACAATAGCAGAAGTAATATTAATAGACTAAACTGGCAAAAATTGAAAACTCTGTCTTTTAAGTCCCAATCATCACTTTGCTCTATTTTTTCAGTTTGGGCAGCTGCAGCTGCCATCACCTCACAAATTTGTTTTTTTTTTCAAGTTTGGACTTGAATAATTTATCTATGGCTTTTTATGTTATCTCTTCCTGCATTACCAAAGTTGGTTGGTAAGATAAATGTTCAAAAAATGGAAAAGGTGAAAGATTTAAATTTACCTGAATCTCAGGCTCAATGTGTGTCAGACATTCATTGATTACTGACTGCCACAAGTCTGAAAATTGAAAGATCAAACACTCAAGAACATTCAAATATTTGACAAAAATTAATATACATTTAAGGCTTCTTCCTCTGATTAACTACAAAATTATGCATTTTCTCATATGTTCAACATTCTGTAGAGAGAAATATTTAAATTGTCAGAGATTTTATGAAGATTCTGGAAATAACATGATTAAAATTTACAGAATAAATGTATTTTGAATCCCACCAGAATTGAAAAATAAAGTTTTCTTTTCATTTATATATATGGATTACTCACCAATGATGGGTTTATTGTGGAAGGGCATCTTTGACAGTGAACATTTTTCTATCAAACAGCACACTGAAAATACGGTAGACATTATTATATCTTAATATGCAGAAGAACAAATATAATATGCAGTTTTTCACTAGGCTATCAAACCTAATCTAAAGTAGCTTATGGATAAAAGTAAACCACATTTAAAAAATGAACTCAACTTGGGATGTCAGAAAATTTAGCTGGCTAACATAAGACATTTTTAAGACACCATGATTTCCTCTGCATTATGCTTCACATTTATGAAGGCCAAAAGAAGTATAATAAATAATGATTACAATTCTTGTCAAGAAAGGCAATGCTAGACGAAAAATGAAGACCAAATCAGGGGAAAAACAAACACAGTGAGATAAACATGAAACTGAGAAATCGAATTTTAAAGTTTGAAAGTGCACTATTTCCCTCTTGTAACTGAAAATGTGATTTCCAATATTTTATCATTGCAGCTCATTTATCAAACTAAATTAATACAATGGTGTCAGAACCCAACAGCAAAATTTCACCACAGAACTGTCAAGTGCTCATAAAAGTGAGCCGTGCCTACAAGGAAAAAGTCACTCATAAAAGCCTTGGATAAAAAAATTATGTTAACCTTCATTACCTGAAGTGCGCATGAATTCACCACCATGTCTTTTGAACATTTTGGCATCTTGCAACTGTGAATAAATATATAATAATAAGTCACAAAATTCGTATCTCTGAAAAATATGAAAACCTCGTGACAACAAAAGACTGCAGATGTTGTAACTGAGACAAGGTGATTCATTGGGAATTGTAGAAAAGCTGGAAAGATCACATAGAAATAAATATATACTAATGTCATCAAATTTTTTTTTAAATTAATAAATACACAATTATGTATTACAATGAAAATGTACATCCCAAATGAAACCTGGATTTTTTAAAAATCCTCTGAATGATTATCATTTGTCACAACATAAAATTCCAATTTACAATTAGAACACATCAAATGCACTCACCTTGGTGGAGATCGATTGAATTTCTTCAACTGTTTTACTATTCAACAGCTTTTCTATAAGTCTAAATGAAAGAGAAGGAAATAAATAAAATAACAGACAAAAATTACTTATCAATCTCTGAAGGCAAACTGGATTTACATATTTCATTTCAACAACCAGAAGCTGGTGTAGATTAACATATGAAAACAGCATGTACAATATTTAGGCCCCTCTCACAATGAAATCCAACCAGTCAAATAATGACTTGGAAACAGCGCAGAAATTACTATTTGAAGTGGAATAAGATGAACATCAATGTCTGTCAATAAAGGAAAGTTCAAGAGGCTGGAAATATTATACTGACTCTTTGATTTTTGTTTTATGTGGGCAGTTTTATTAGTATTAATGAAATACTTCTGGTGCTTTTACATCAGAATTTTTTTTTTTGCACGGTCAAGTTTTAAGACTTGGAAGGTAAGAATTCTTCCTTGCACCAATGAGGTGACAAGAGACTATCATAAATGTAATTTATCTCAAACATAAAGCATCAATTATCGATGTGAACAAGTCTTCTTAGTATCAATCCTAACAGCAGTGGTAGCGTCTACTGATGCCAAATACAATCATACATCTAGTGGTTAAAAAAATGTTACAGTAGTCTCCGCCTAAGAACCCGGTCAATGGGAGACAGAAAAAGCGGGTTCTTAGGCGGACCGGGCTCTTAGCGGATACGACACGAGGCCCAGTGATACCATGTGTAATAACCACATACAGCCCTCAGTACATGTACATGTGCCATGCAAACCAAGCGCGTCGTCAATTACGTATAATATTCTGCCCCCCGAGTCAGACAACATTAGATGTTAGGTAATGACTATGCTAATTTAGTCTAGGAGTGGCCTGCTTGCACACGAAAGACGTAACTGGGCTCCATCCTTTGTGCGCTTCGCCTCCCCCTACCTTCCCTCCACCTGTTCTCTTTCACTGTACTGTGTGGCTTTGTTCTATTCCGTCAACTTGAAAGAGAATTTTGTGTTTAATATCGAAATTTTACGTAAAAGTATGATTGTCTCACGGTCAAATGCCGGGTTCTTAGGCGGATTTTTCGTTTCAGAGCGGGTTCTTATGCATGTAAATTATAGTGAAAAAATTCGGTTTCGCGGCAACAGCGGGTTCTAAGGCGGCGAGGTTGGATGGAGACTACTGTATTAACTTTCAGTCTGGAAAATGACAAATTAGGTTATCTTTGTCTTTCAAACACCCCACATTTACGGTATATGTAGCCTGCCTCTAATTATATGGTACAGAAATGAGAACTACTGACAGAAAATTTCCTGAACTTTGGACATAACACATCAACAACAACCACAACACAGACATATTTAGGCCAACAAGTATATTGGGCAACACAGCAAACGGTGTTTCTTGAGGAAAAAAAAATAATAAAGAATCCTGAATATGTGAAACTTTATATCCATGATGAAATAAATGATCTTCACAGAAGTGCACTTACATTCCCTTTGCCTGTGACACTGGGTAAAGTGCATGTAAAATTTCAGCTGTTGCCAGAATTGCACCATGGCGCTGGAATAGATCGATGCCGGTTGACAAGGGCAGAATTTTGGGTAGAACTGGAAGAAAAAAATAAATATTCTACTTTAACACCAAAAACACAGTGGCAACATACTGTTGTACTGAACAAAACAGAAATTCCACATTCCCATCTCTTTACCGTTTCCCCTTAATACTAGAACAATGGTGGTAAATGAGGTTTTTAGTACTCATACATATACCATGAAATAAAAGACATGTTAACCTGTATTTTCAATGTCACAATGAAATTTTTCATTGCATATGCCAGTAAGGATGTTAATAACTTCAAATTGCTAAATTTATATGACTGAAGTTCATCAGCCATAAACTCTGTGTCATCAGAACTGACAAGATTACTTGTTTGAAGACAATTCATGTCCATTGGCAAAACTGTAGAAAGAGACTAAGTGGAAGTTTCTTTCTTATGTCTTTGTGAAAATGTGGCTGCAACAGTCTAATACTTTCTGACACTCTGAATGAAGTTTCCCTATGAGTTGGAAAAACAGATGGCACAGTTTTAAGTTTTTCTCTTGTTTTGCTAGAGAACTCAATGTATTCGTCTTCAAATCATGTCACAATGTATTATCTAAGTTTCTAAACCTACCGGTATTAACCATGTAGTCAGGGGCACTGGCTGTCAGTTGATAGAGAGCTTTTGCTGTCAACTCTCTAATGGCACTGAAATGAAATATATATCTCTGTATACTGATTGTACAGCATCTTTTCCAAGTTTGCATATAAAGTGATTTTCTATGAACACATTTCAAATGCAAGAGCATCTGCCCACTGTGTGTTTTTAATTAATTTAAGAAGAGTGATTTTAATGATATATAAGGTTCAGCAAAAATTTAAATCTTTACATTTCTCTTATGTGTTGGCGTTTTTTATCCTGCCTATTGTTATTTTCACTGTCTTTGCAATAATGAACATTATGATTTTGAAAAACCACATCAATTCTGTAGTACATGGAACCGAGAAATCTTCAATAAACCATAAAATGGCTGTATTTTTAAATACGAGAAAATTTATCCATGAACAAACAAACAAACAAAAAAGTGAGAAAAAAAAAGTCACAAGAACTCCATCAGCTATGGTATCCAATTTTCAATGCATTACTTATCCTTTAATTTTAAACTGCAGAAATGTTACTCACCTATCCCAATGTCCAATTTTTACATCTGAAAGGTGATCTATAACTCCTTGAGTATATTCTTTAAAGTTGGCAATAAAAACGCTGAAATTAAAAATGAATATAAGTGTTACTACTGTTACTATCAGACCACAATATGTAAATGACTTTGCTCTAAATATAAGAATAACAATAACACCTTAACATCAAACTTTAAGCAGTGCTGAACAATCAAGAGCAAGGTGTCCCAACGGCCCTTCTATCTGAATCACAAACATGAGCCTGGATGCATACTGGCCAGTTCTGATCAGGTGACCCGCTGGCTGGTGATGTCAAGACAGTGAGTTCCAATGAGATCCCACACACTGGCCAATGGATTTTTCTCATAAAGGCTTCCTCATAATGCCACCAATATCAAATTTCTATGAAAATAACTTATTTTATTAACTCATTCACTACCGCGAGCCGTGAAATTTCACGGCTCGTCTGGCAGCCATGGCTGGCCCATGCGCCATGTTTCACGGCTCGACTAATACACATCCAAATCCAGACCGATTTTTCAAAGTTAAGAAACACAAATCCAATCCATCATTCTGGAATGGTTTATGAACTTCCTGTTGCTAAATTCAACCGGGAAAAGACACATTAGAGCTACTTTGAAGAGAGATTATCGATCAAGTTTTGGATTTTTTTTCATTTTTTGTGTGTGTCGGTGGTGTTGGTTTTCTTGCTGTAACTTTTTTATTTCTCTAACAATGTTTGTGAAATTCACGTGGATTATATATGAATGGATTATAAACAATATTGTGGAGTTTGAAGCCCATTGGAGTTTTTGTTCCTAGATCTACGAACCGTAAGTTGAAATTGTGTTGCTCATAATCATATATTTTTTTCTTCACATTGTTTTTGTTCAACCCTTACAATAATTTTTATCTCTCAAAATAAGTTTTGATCTACATATTTATAAAGTTCAGCATTTTACCTTTCTTTTGACATACAACATGTGTTGGTTGGTTAATATATATGTAGCCAAAAATTAGAATTCTATAGAGGTCTAGCACCAAAAAGTAGGTCCAAAATCTGGCCCGGGCCAGATATGGAAAATGCCCTGGTAGTGAATGAGTTAAGAAAAATGACCAAAAGTATTTTGATATTGTATTAAAGAGGGTACTGCTGGACCACATCTCACCTTAGTTCAAGAAAGCAACGTGGT
Organism: Onchidella celtica; assembly: GCA_963931925.1. Taxonomy (NCBI): domain Eukaryota; kingdom Metazoa; phylum Mollusca; class Gastropoda; order Systellommatophora; family Onchidiidae; genus Onchidella; species Onchidella celtica. Next base: position 49,883,986 of record OZ007568.1, on the reverse strand, counting down.
CTGTTACCAACAGCGAAGTAGTCCACTGTGGTCAGGATGTCAATCCCATGAGGAAACGTGCCCTGTAATGATACCCATGAGTATTTCAATAAGTGTCATTGTTTGTCCGTACAAATTTCAGTGCATTTGGTAAACGAAGATTGAAGCAATGATCTACACACAAAATCACTAACAACCTCTAACACACTGCTGTCACTCAAATTCTTAGATGGTGCTTAAAATTGCCAGAACATGTCAGTCATGGTGGTATTCATTGCTGCACAGGAACAGCAACAGCAGGCGAGGAAATCCAGGGCCAGTGACCGTCATCCAGTAGCCACCATTGCCTGCCCTCACTGCTAGAGGTCCTTCCGTGCACAATTTGGACTCATCAGTCACCAGCGCACTCACAGTCACCCCCTCCCCCTGATGACTAGATGGTCTTGGTCGAGTCCGACTGACGAACAACAGCAACATTGTTCACATCTCTGTAACTGATTTGGTTGTCAAGGAAACTCATAAGTCATATGCTAAGAATGATGAGCTGAACTTTTCTTCAAATTAAGGAGATTATGATTTTGATATTGACCCACTCCAAAACCTGAATTAATTTTTTAAGTAAATCACACAATAGTTTGTACATCACATAAGTGTCAAAGCAGCCGTCAGTACCAAATGGGTTTTACATAAATCCTGAAGAAGCATCAGTTATTGATGTCGGAACATGCAAAGAGTCATATGCAAAAACCAGAGACAGTACAAATGAATAGTGCAATGACACAGACTAACAGCAGGCACTCTGAACAAAAATGTGCTGTGAATTATATCCATAGGAAAGGTCAGAAATGTCAATATCTGATATTTACTGGATGAAATACTTCATTTACTCAGCTCTGTCATTTTTTTTTACATCAACCTAAGTTATTACACATCATCATCAAAGAGTACAACAACTTAGTACCACTACTGACCTGTCTGCCAACATTTTCTTGAAAAGCTGCAGCGGCTGCTCTCCGCACATTCACTTCTCTATCAAATACTGACACTATGATCAAGCAGCTGAGGAAGATAACATATCAAAGTATTAAAAACAACTCAATGACTTCGATTTTACAGCCTCACACATTTTTTTCTTCCGCAGATTATTATATAAAAGGATATACTCTAAGTCTCTCGCCTCTGATATGTAACATTGGTAACAACTCTGCTTTCGATTCCAATGTCTGAAACACTGCACTAATGCGCAGGCTCTTCTTCCCTGCTTTAAGCAGTTGTTAAAGGCATCAGTTCTTTTAAGTATTGTCATAGCACAAAGAAAAGCAATTCAATTGTTTTCGATTCAATTCTTCTGCTCCTCAGATACGGACCTGGGAGCAGGCTAATCAATCCAGAAACAGTAAAAACCTTCTTTGTACTGTAGAGATATTGCAGAACTTCTTTATAAAAAACAGAAAATCTATGAGGTCACAACAGTGCTTGAAACAAAGTTGGAATATGGTACAAAACGAAAAAAATCCATTTGTTGCAATGAAACAATAAATCACAAAAGAATTGTCTTTTTTTTTTTCAGGGTACATTTTTGCTTAGTATTGTACAGCTACCCTAGACTAACAAACAGCTGCTTACTTTGCTATCTGATCTACATAAGGTACTATAACTTGAGGATCATAGGCTCTGGCAAATGCCCAACAGACATAGCAGGCAGCATCTCTCACATGAGCACCAACAGAGAAGTTCCCTCTCTTTTCATCATAGGCCAGGGCTTTGATAATGACTGGCACCACTGAAATAATGCAGGGCATATCATATTGCAAACTGGTATGAAACAAGACATTAAATATTCCTGATAAAGATTATTATACAAGCTGAGGTGTGTATCCACCAAAATATGAACAATAATCATATTCATATGAACACAGTTGTATAGCTAATCGTGAAGAGATGAAGGTGAAAAACATTCTCACTGAAATTTTTATTCAAATCAGATGAATACTGTGCTTAATGCCTCTGTTTTTTATTCACTTTATTGAACTTTAGGGTTTTGAAAAGGTTTTTAAGCATTTACTGCCCCCATCCTCCTTTTCTTAAACACAAAAAAAAAAAAAGAAGAAAAAAAAGTCAAAATAGACGGTCCAAGGGCATAAAAAATATCCTTCCCAAAGAACTGCATACACCTTCCCAGTGGTTAAACCCAATGAGAGTTAAAAATATTTGCTTACAAGCAATAGTGCGAAATATGATTGCACTTCTGCAGAACTGATATATAAAAGAAAAGCCCTCACCGTCTTTCAAACGCTCTGGCAAAAGAAGTCCTCGCCGACCTAATTCTGCAAGGGCTAAACATCCTGAAAAAGATCATTGGCAGGAGTTTTGGTGTGTGCTGATATAAAAGTATTTCTGAAATATTTGGGAATATATAAAATAAACTGCTGAGCGCAAACCAAGTCAAAACAGAACCTGATGAATTTTTGGCCCCATTGCATCTTGAACATTCAGGTTTTGATTTTCAATACTTACTTAAATGTGGATTTAGAGCTTGCATAGTGACAACAGATTCACTGAGGATTTAGTAACGCTTATCATCAGAATTTCCCAACATCAAGTTTTTAATTTAAATGAAGAAACATTAGTGTCTTTGAAGCAGCATTTAAAAAATTAACAATTCTAAAACAAATGCAATTAAACAGGAAAAGGTAGGGGATAAAGGTTTCAAAACTTTACAATGCAAATAAAATCTGAATTAGAAAAGCAGCATACCTCCATGCCAGGCCCCATCAGATTCTTGATAAGTGAACAATTCAAGTACAGATCCCACCACATCATCTGCCAGCTCTTGAGGTAAACGGCCAGTAACTCGGCCAATGCTGGGACACATAAAATTGACAAAGATTCTAGTACGCACTGCCAACAACTCAGCATCAATGTTTCAGGCTGCAGACCAGAGTGCATAACTTTCATCCTCAAACTTCAGAAACCACGTACATTGATAAAAAATTAGTTTTACACTGTCACTGCACCATCTTTTACAATAAAAAAGGTGCAAAGGAAAAATATTCAACATATGAGCTGGCAAAATGGAAATGAATCAATTATGAACCAAAACTAAACGTGACAGATAATTTTTTGTAAAATCTTAAATGACAGTAACTGCAAGACCAGACTGACAAAGGGTAGGTTCACAAATAACATCATGACTATAACTGGCATGTAGGACATGAAAAATTTCCTTACCCTTTAGCAGCAGTCCACCTTACAATGGTCTCCTTATCCTTCAAATATACCAACATATGTTCTGTGGACAGTGACAAAACAAATGATGAAAAACTAAGCTACTTTTCATTCTCAAGATAAACTGCTTTTCTTATTCATGCCTAGAGATTGCTGTTGAAACAAAACTCTTTGGTGAATGTCACTTACTGGGTCAATGAAACCATTTACAGCAACACTAATAATAATAATAATAATGGATGGCATTTATATAGCGCATATCCATTAAAAAAAAAAAAAGCTCTATGCGCTTTACAGAAGCAACATGTCAACCACAGAGCAGAATGGAGCGCCTGCGAAGCACTCAACACACTACACTGCTTCTTTCTCTCTCCCTGTCTCGCTCACTCTCTCTCTCTCTATCTCAGAGCAAATTGTAATGCAGCCTGTTAGGCGTAGTTCACAACTCACAATACAAATAATATTTGAATATTTATTAATAATAATATATATTTAATAATGAATAATAAATTTTGTTCTTGCTGGTGGGGGGATGATATGGATAAATTTTTTAATCTATTAATTTCAATTTTGCCCGCGCAGCGGCCTGTTCTTTACGATTTCCAACTGCCAAGGTGTCTTTAACATGCGCAACGTGCACACGGGCCCTCCGAATTTTTTCATCCTTATCCGAGAAGACTAGGCACTCGATCCTACTCCCCCAATAGGATCAGGGACTTGAAAATATGAGAAAAATCCCAATTTCCAACATGCCTGCACTGCCCAGGTTTAGAACCCGAGACCCTTGGCATGAGAGGCAAGCACCTTGCCTCTAGACCATCTTGTCCCCACTAGAGACTTAGAGGTACATAAAATTTTTATGTATTGCTGGTAAGAGATATGATGGCACTTACATGATCAAAAAAAACATTAAAACTTATATCAGATGAAAGATAAATGAATGAACTTACTGATTCCGTCAAAATCTCAATTTTGACCAGATAGTTGAAAATCAACTTTAGAAGGCCCTAGCTCATTTCTAGCCTGTGTGAGATCCGACGGGTTTTCCTATGCGCCCACACATTTTTGTTAAATACCAATTCTTCAGAATCTGATGAAATTTCATAGGTTTATTACAAAAATTTATATTGCAAAATATTCTTTATGTTGCAATAATGAGGTCAAAACAAAACAATACACTTTCTAGAGACCTGAAGAATGGAAAGGGGACATATCAGCCTACCAATAACTTCTTCTATTTCATCAGGTACATCAACATCATCGTCATCATCTGTAGCTTGTATTTCTGTGTTTCCTCCACCCTCTGTGGCTGCAGTTACACCACCTCCTAGATTAGCTGCCAATGATCTACTACCTCTCTGGTATCTGTAGTTTAGATTGAAATGAAAGAAGTTACAGTCAGACTTCTTAAACATGATGTTTGCATTTGATACTGGTAAATGCTGGTAGCTCCAAATTTGAAATTTGAATCTATTCACAACAAAGTCAGGATTAAAAATTTTATCAGCAAAGGCTGAAAAAAAATGCATACTACTCATGGGCTATCATAACATTAAATTTTCTGATTCGAATCCAACTCTAAATTAAGAGATAATTGATCCATAAAAAGCTTTCTATTCCCTTGCTTTATAAATAAACTATATAATTTGTTTAACTCCAGAACAATGATGGTGATTTGTTTATGCAAAACCTACATCTCACTTAGTGTATCAGTTCATACAAATGAAATTAATCTTGACTGTCTGAGATGAGTAACTTTCTATGAATCAGTCCCTATCTCCCTTCCCTTAGTTGTCCTGCATATCAGACTGTAATCAATTCTTATGGCTTTAAAGGCTTCCACAGTTGCAGAGTCAGTGTCATGAACAAGGCAGTTTTGTATTCCATGCCACACAGCCTTACCTCCATGCAGCGACTCTGAACTTGAGAAAAGTGAGCCCTAGTCGATGGATAAGTTTGCCCACCAATTTACGAATGACACAACTATCACACTCCTCCAGCTTGGCATCCAAGGACACTCTCAAAACCACTGGGGCTACAAACAGGACAGTAAAGAACACGATAATAAAAACAAATGATACAGGTCATTAATGAACCATCATTCATTAACTTCTGAATTCCTAATTAAAGTGGACTGTCACTCAAAAAACAACTCATTATATGCAAGGTGAAGACTGATATGAATAAATTGAAAGCGGAGAGTCTGAAGTCTGTTTTAGCCAATTATCTTGGCTTTATTCAACATTCAACTGTAGTAGGATCAGAGGCATGATCCAGTTATAATCCTTCTACCGAGCAATGGCGCTAGGAAGGACGAAATCGTTTATTGCAACGTCTGTGACGTCATCTCCGCACAGTGGTATTCATTAGTGGTGCGTTATTGTTCAACACAAGCAGATAGCAGATAGTTAGACAAACAGATAAAACAAACAGTACATGACGAGCGATTAAAGTAACACAAAGCACATAAACATAGCAACATCACGACATTCTTCCCCCCTCAGGTAATCGGGGACATAATTAAACACGTTTTCAAAATTACAATGACCCCCAATTAATACTAGCGAACAAAAATGCAATGAAACGTTATTGTCACAAATTGCATCAAGTATGCATAGAAAAAGTCCTGGTGATCGTAGAGTTCAAGCTTCTCTGTTCCGTAAGTTATAAACCCTGGTCCGAACAAAAGGACGGCGTTTTGGACTAGGTCTACTTTCATCAGGTGCTTCCGGTTGAATCTCAGAGTTTTCTTCTCTGAGAGAAGTCGTAGGGTTACTACCTGGGGTGTTCCGAGAGTCTGTTAGATTCAAGCTACGATTTTGCGTACCGGTCTGCATAACAGCTGGTTCAGGAACAAGCATTATCTGATTTGTCTGGTCATTCACATTTGAGTCATTATTTGTCGGCGAAGGAGCCGCTTCATTCGGAACAGTAAGCGATGTAGTCATGTCTCCAGGTGGTGCCAGGTGGCGCAGAGCCACTGTTGTCTCCCTCCCATCACGAAGTCTGACTTGAGCATACAGAGGATTGCAATCCAACAGTTCAACCTCATCTACCAAGGGGTCATACTTCGAAGTCCTCACGTTTCTTCTCATGAGCACAGTACCGGGAGTAGTTAACCAACTTGGAAGAGTTATACCAGTTGTGGATTTCCTGTTATAGCGAAATATTCTCTCGTGCGGAGTTTCGTTTGTGGCGGTACATAGAAGAGATCTTAGGGAATGAAGTGAATCTGTGAGAACGAGCTCCCACTGATGGGTCTCTAGGCCACGAGACCTCAGCGCAAGCGTTATTGTCTTCCAGAGCGTGCTGTTCAATCTTTCCACTTGCCCATTAGCTCTAGGGTTGTACGGAGTAGTCCGACTAGTAGCTATACCTTTGTTGTGAAGGAAGTCCTTGAGCTCACTAGACATGAAGTTAGCGCCCCTATCAGAGTGCACATAGGATGGCATTCCAAACAGAGAGAAGAGTTGACAAAAGCATTTGATTATAGTTGAGGCGTTCATATCAGCACATGGAAAAGCAAAGGGGAAGCGGGAGTACTCATCAATCATTGTCAGAAGGTACTTGTTCCTCGAGGAAGAAGGCAAAGGCCCTTTAAAATCCACGCTAAGGCGTTCAAAAGACTGAGTGGCCTTGATAAGGTTAGCATCAGTCGATTTGTAAAAGGAAGGCTTTAGTTCACAGCAGATTCTACAGTTTGCACACACTCTCTTCACTTCATCTAGTGAATAAGGGAGGTTCCTGCATTTGACGAAATGCATCATCCTCGTAACCCCAGGATGGGATAGTGTGCTGTGGAGATCTTGCAGTATTTCGGCGTTCGAGTTAGCAGTAGAACAGTACCCCCTCGAGAGAGCGTCTGCTGCATGGTTTTCTTTGCCAGGTCTGTATACTACGTCATAGCTGTAGCACGACAGTTCAATTCTCCATCTCTGGATTTTGTCATTTTTCACCTTTCCTTTCTGAGCGTTATTGTACATAAAAGCGACGCTTTTCTGGTCAGTCACAAGTTGGAAATGTTTTCCAAGCAAATAATGTTTCCACTTCCGGAGAGCCTCCACAATGGCATATGCCTCTTTCTCGACAGATGAATGTTTCCTTTCACTATGATTTAGTGTTCTTGAAAAGAAAGCAACAGGTCTCCCAGTCTGATTCAGGGTAGCTGCTATCGCTATGTCAGAAGCATCCGTTTCGACGACAAGAGGGATATCCTGGTCAATGGCTGTAACAGCAGCATTCTCCATCTCTCTCTTCAACAGTTCAAAAGCACATTTCACTTTCTTTGGTAATGGAAAAGTGTGGTTGTTGACAAGAGGGTGTATTTTGTCAGAAAAGTTTGGGATCCAAGAAGAGTAGTAGGCAAACATGCCTACAACCCGTCGTTGTGATTTTGCGTCATGAGGATCAGCCAGATCTCGCAGCGGTTGTAGTCTGTCAGGGTCAGGTTTGATGCTGCCCTTGGAAACCAGGAACCCAAGCAGCTTGATTTCTCTGGCGGAAAGGATGCTCTTGTCCTCATTGAAAGTTATGCAGTACTCAGCGGCACACTTCATAAAGTGAGAGAAGTTTTCATCATGCTCCTTCTGATTTCTACCGCAAATAGTGACATTGTCTAAATATGCGAAAGTGTCTTTAATTTTCTCATTTCTGACGAGGCCGTCAATGATGCGTTGAAAGCAAGCGACTCCATTAGTGACGCCGAATGGAATACGTTTGAACTGGTAGAGGTTTCCACTGGCCTCAAAGGCAGTGTAGAATTTCTCTTCCTCCTTTATGGGAATTTGGTGGTAGGCACTGCGAAGGTCTACTGTACTGTACACCTCATATTTCGAGATCTCCTCAATCATCTCATCTATTCGAGGAAGAGGATATGCATCAAGCTGGGTGAAACGATTGATAGTCTGACTATAATCCACTACCATTCTTTTCTTGTGCCGGTCATTTGTTGTTACCAGCACTTGCGCTCTCCACGGAGAATCAGAAGGTTCAATCACATCTTCGGCAAGCAGTTTTTGGACTTCAGAGTCTATGAATTGTCTATCTGGTGTAGAGAACCGTCTTGACTTTGTAGCTATAGGTCTGCAATCGGGAAGCAAGTTCTTGAACAGAGAGGCAGGTTCCACCTTTGCAGCAGTTATGCCACAGACAGAGAATGTAGGCTTGGGGCCTTTGAAAGTCATTTCAAGTCCTTTGTGTTGATCTAGAAAGTCGTGACCCAGTATTAGGTCAGCGCACAATCCTGGTAGAACAGAGAGCTTTATTCCTTGATAAGTTTCGCCATTATATTCCAGAGTAGCAAAACAATGGCCTTTGGTTGTACTTGAGAGATTCGTGGAAGCCATGGAGATCTCTTTTCTAGACTTGAAGGTCTTGAACTTCATAAATTGAGCTTTGTCTGCTGAGATAAAACTTTCAGAGCTTCCTGTGTCCACCAGTGCCCTCAGAGGAGTGTCAAAGACCTTGACTTTTATAATGGCTTTCTGAAGACTTAAGGGGGCCGCAGCAGTGAAGGCCGAATTAAGGATGGGATTAGCAGCAGAGGCGAAGTCATTCCGTTTTCCTTTTGATAGACACACCTTTTGATAATGTCCTTTCTTCCCACATCCTTTGCAAGTTGCCTCTCGAGCAGGGCATTTTGATCGGGGATGCCATTGAAAACCACAGAAGAAGCATTTGGAACTGATTGCAGCTGATAGTGTATCACTCTCGTCGATGGCTGGAGTGGTGGTACTGCCGCAGGGCACTGATGATGAAGCTGGTACATTGTTGTATGTCTGGGATTGTTTTTCGGCCATTTCTAGCGATCTAGCTTGATCAAAAGCAGTAGACAAGTCTAATGTCTTATTCTCAAGGAGTCTTTGTCTGATTTGACTTGAAGAGAGGCCACAGATGAAAGCGTCTCGGATGAAATCATCCCTGTTTTTGTCGGCTGAAACAGCTTTGAACTCACACTCTTTTGCAAGAATCTTCAGTCTCTGTAAGAATTGGTCAAGTGTCTGCCCTGGTTCTTGTTTGGTAGTTGTTAAGATGTGCCGAGCGAATATTTCATTTCCAGGTTTAACATAAATGTTTTTCAGGACTTCCACGGCAGAGGCAAAGGTGGGACAATCGATGATGTATTCATATACAAAGGGGTCAACGAAGTTTATCAGCAAGTCAAGTTCATCAAGAGTAGGAGTGGAAGATTGTTGTCGTAGAGATGACAGGAAATTATTGAAAGTTCGCAGCCAGTGATTCCAGCGTTTGGATGCGTCTGGTGTGTTTGAGTCCGCGTTGAACCTCTCAGATCGGAGAAAACGCTCCATGTTGAAATGTTGAATAAATTGATATAAATAAATTGAAAGCGGAGAGTCGGAAGTCTGTTTTAGCCAATTATCTTGGCTTTATTCAACATTCAACTGTAGTAGGATCAGAAGCATGATCCAGTTATAATCCTTCTACCGAGCAATGGCGCTAGGAAGGACGAAATCGTTTATTGCAACGTCTGTGACGTCATCTCCGCACAGTGGTATTCATTAGTGGTGCGTTATTGTTCAACACAAGCAGATAGCAGATAGTTAGACAAACAGATAAAACAAACAGTACATGACGAGCGATTAAAGTAACACAAAGCACATAAACATAGCAACATCACGACAAAGACATCTGAATAAAAAAAATATAAAAAAATCTAAGAATGCCAATAACTAGGACTCAAATGTGCAAGCAAATTTATTCTTATTGGTTAGGGTGATTAACAAAAAATTTTTTTAATCAATGAACAGATGGCTGATCTTGTGATGGTTCCAAGAAAAATACTATAAAAAAAAAAAAGATAATATATTAATAAATTTACCATAATGCATAAAATTATATAATGCAGAATTTATTCTGCTTTGATGTTTTTTGGGGTCTTTTCAAATGCTGTTACTCACCATACTGAAGTAAATCCTCCCTCTTCCCAAGTTTAAAGAGAAGGGCTAGTGCAGCAAGGATGCCACATAACTGGTTACTGCCAACACCTGTAGTATCTATAAAACATATAGGACACATTTGTATACAAAAAATCTAAGGACATAAAATATACTCCAGGCTCAATCTTGGTGAATCATCTATCCTGTCAGACCAGTCACTTAGAAACATTGCCATTAAAGTCAACAGAAAGGATGCAAATATATTTATCTATTAAAATCAAGAAGACAAGAAATAAAAAGTGACCAAGCATGGTAGTTTTCGTTCCTCATGTTATCAATGCACATTTTTTTGCCCACTATCTTGTTGCTTCTTGGGCTCTAAATTCTTAAACACAACCTGGAGAAGACTTCATTTATGAGAACCACAGCACCACAATTCATCTAAATATATACTAATGACATCAGATCTAATAAAATAAATTATTAAAATCTGAGCTACTCACTGACCATTTGAAACCTACAAAAACAAAATAGTTGGCTCTTAAAAAACTGATGCAATTATTGTTATTGACTCACAGTCAGCACTCTTCAAAGTTTGCATCATCCAATCCAAAGTCTGAGCTAGCAGTTCTTGCTTCACATCTTGGCGGATGAGAAATCGTGATATCACATAGCCGGCAGCATCTCTGCATTTGTCATTGACTGACAGATATTGCTGTGGAGACAAAACATCTGATTTCAGCAACATGGCTATTCTCTTCCAGATGAACATCATTTTAGAATAGTAATTGTATACCTGAGGCATATGAAAGATTCAGTTTCAGTCATGAATAAATTTCCAACAGGAAGTAAGGACACTCTTCACTTATGACATCACTATCACTAGCGGACCCGCGCAAGATGAATCTTGCAGACTCTTTGTAGGAAGCCCAACCGTATATCCAGATCTAGGCTAAACTAAAAGCAGCATTTGGATTCGATGCAGTGACTAATAGAACTTACTCAGATATACACCCATGTGATTACGTTGATTTTCGATCACCAATGTGTAAAGAGAGGCCAAGGACGGAATTTCCAATCGTGCTTTTTGATTCTACTCGACGAAAATGCGTCTGTTTTTCCGGCTCAAAATTTTTAAATATAAATAATAGTACATTCTGATTTTTGTTCAAAATGAATGTGTCCACGTAACTCTCGGTCAAAAATTGATGCAGTACACCAAGTTTCATAATTTTTTATGGCGTAGTGGCGAAGTTTTAGCTGCTTACAGGTTCACCTCTAGCTCAATTATAGTAAGATAATGTGGAGCTAACATAATCAAAATGCTGTAAAATCCATATTATTATCTTCTACCACCTTATTTATGTGATTATGTGTTTTCAGTAAAAATTGATCACTGACTGCTGTGGACTGGCAATTAACTCTTGAACTTGATATTTTTTGAAACAACCCAAATTTTGCTGATACTGATCATTGCAGCAACTTAATTACAAAACCTTCTACAACACGAAGTGTAGTCAAGTAAAATATTTTAGGCCACTTTCACCTTGATTCTCGCATAGTGAGTGAAAGCAAAGCAACAAGTTTTTCTTGCCTTGCAAATGGCCATAATTCTGTCCATCGTCCTCATTTTTATACTGCCATCTCCTTGACTGAAGTTGCTGTCCAGCCTTTTCAGATCAAATGGGATCAAACAAACAATGGCCAACCACAAAAGCAGCATGTAGCGGGTTTCCCATAGCTGAAATACGAATTACTCTATTTATCACATCTGTTCCACTTTGTTTGCAAAATTTTAAGTAACACAAACAATCCTCAAACTTTTTTGAAAACACAGAAAACAGATCTTGGAGAATGATGCAAAACGGTCTGAAGGTAACACTGGAACAAAACTAAGTATGAAAACTAGTGTGTAAGAAAGAGTGAGAAACACAAAACAGTTCTTGTCCAGAAATTGAGATAAAAATTAAATTGCCAAATAGATTCTGAAACTGAGGTCTGTCTCTGAAACTATGTTGTCCTGTGAGAAGACATTTTAAGGTTTGTCAAACACCACAGACAAAAACAAATACAGAACATTCTTGATTTGTTCCTCAGTCAATAATGTTGAATGGTCTTTAACAGCTGTAAAAAAGCTCACAAAAAGTCACACATGACTTTAATGAAATGATTTAAAACCTCATAATCAGCAGGATCCTGAGATTCAATCAATGACAGCAGTGGCTCCATATCTGATACTTCATGGGGGAGGAGGCGAACAACTTGCTTAAAGCCTCTCATCTGAAAGGCGAAAGGACATAATGTGTGTACATGTTATGGTAGATGATAAAATATAATTATGGGTACAGAAATTGCTCTTCTCAAAGCAAAGTCAAGAAATATTACAAGTACTTCTGCAAATGCTCAAGGCCAGACACATTTCTGAATTCAGAATCTTCCCAATGTTAGAAAACTAGAGTTCTGTAATTACAATAGAGGGCCATAGACTGCTATAGATGAACAAGTTGAGTTTTCTCAAGCTTTTCAGATTTTAGAAATTCAGCAAAGATTTGAGGACTTCTACCTTAGAGTCATATTATATGCAAACATGCCTGTCAATGTAATAAAATTTTAAAAAATATACAAGAAAGAAAAAAAGAAAATAAATACCTTTATACTTTATAGATCTTTACAATTCATAAACAATCGCTTTTCATAGTCTGTGGTTTTGGCTGGCATGTACAGAAATACATAAGCAAGTCCTTTATGTCTCCAGAAAAACCTAAAATAATAAACTGCCGCAAATAACCCACTCCTTGCTTTGTGATAATATCACTTCTTACCTTGGTGATGAGATAAAGGTAACTGAATGCTTGTCTTCTTAAAGGTCTTGATGCTGAGGGTTGTTTCCCAATATTCAAAAGCATCACCAACAATTCCTCTTGAAATAGGAAAATACACAACATGCAAATGATGAAAATGTATGAGTCATTTTGAATCCTGAATATATAAAGGTGAATGGTATCATTTCATTAAAAACTTCATATTTACACAGGAAATAAATGCACAATATAAAATTTATCATATATGAATATGTTGCATGACATCGGCTGGTGGAGATGTAGCTGTAACATACTGAGTTTAAAATTCAGTTGACAAACCATTTTCATAAAATGGCTCACAGGAAGTCTTTTTCCTTCACTATCAATGTGAGATCACTACAAGAATGCAAACAAATCAACGTTCTTACCCAGATAAGGATCTATCAAGTGAGGTTGTTCTTGGTAATCATCTATGATGACTGGAAAACAATAGTCACAGAATCATATAAGGTGGAAAAAAATTACCTGATAACAAAACTGAACAAGATTTCACTCACCCACTGTCTTAAAATTGGTGTCTCTAGGTGGCAATGGAAACACATCAATCTTCACAATGTGCAGAAAATAATATGTAAGTGCTATAATCAGTCTAAACTCAATTAGAGTGACACTCTCAAAATTAGTGTATTAGTTAGTGACTAATTAACACATGAAATCTGAAATATTTCTGACTGAGTAACACAGTAAAATGTAATTTACAAATAAGCTCAAATCAGACATGATAGATGCAATCACCAAATGAATGAAAAAGAAAACAAAACATGCTTTACTAGAGGTAAAAAGATCAAACTGTTTTTTTTGTTGAATCACAATAAAGCAGTTGACACAACAAATGTCAGTTGTTGACTGTTGAATTAGCGGGAAGAAAGTGGAAAGAGAGGAAGGCCAGTTCTTGTTGTGGCTTCTTTATGTTCGATGACTTAGCACTATTCTGTCATTTATGCTGGGTACTATTATTAAAATCATAACTATGGACATGACATTCTCAGTGAACACCATACCAATATTATTTTTTGAGGACTTCCGAATGCATCTCATGGCCAGGTATATGATATGATCCCCATGAGGACACGACTTTCGGAGTGGCCTTGTGTATGTGTGTGGAGGTGGGGGGGAGCAGAGCTGCCACCTGGCGAATTAGTCCTCTTCGGGGATGTTTTTACTTTTAATACACGGCTCGGGGTTTCACTCCTGAGTTCATCACATGATGCTGTCTGGCTGGCAAACACCAGCATGAGACGCATTCGGTAGTCTTTCCAATATTTCATTTGCTTTAACTGATCCTAAGGCAGAGGAACTCCTCAAATCTAACCTCAGTGAGTTTGTTATTGGTACCTAGTCCAACCCTCTCATGCCTGGGAATAATGATTGGCTCGTAGCCTAATTATTTTTGTCCCGGCCATGCTTATTCCCACACGTCTGAGGATAAGATCATTGGATCTTATTTGCAGCTTGCAGATGTCTTTTAAGATCAGAATCTTATTCGCAGATGGATTTTTGGTTTTGTGATTTTCATTTAGGAAGAGCTCCTTTAGACGACAACTCTGGCTTGTTTTGTTGAATAATTAGGCTCTTCACTCAGTAAGATGGCTCGATTCAGAGTAACGCATGGTGTTTCTTTGGTAATGATGCACCAACTAGGTTGTCTTTGTTTTTAACAGTACTTCTAATCAGTTATAGTGTCCTCGGTAGCATTCGAGAGACCCTGCTTAGTAACGCTTTTAGTTTTTCCTGAGGTTCTCTGGTGGCATGCTAAGTAAACTCGCCTGCCAAGTTAGTAAGGGGGTTTCAAACCTCCGCAAGAGCTTTTTGTTTTTTGGTTAATTTTTTTTTTCTGCTTTTCTCTCCACTGACCATCGATGTTTTGCTCCACAGTATAAAAGTGTAACTAGGGAGTAGGATAAATGAATTATTAGCCAATTTTGTCGGGTGTGAAGTCACAGAGAAAGTCAGACAGAGCAGATAAAAATGAACTAAACTTCCAAGCAAACAAAAAAGTAATACATGTAAACAAAACATGACAAAGAGCTAAAGCAGAAGACCCCCAAAAATAGATTTTCAGTAAATACAAGAAAGATCTAAGTCACGACACAGAAAGACGAAAATTTCAGTTCACACTGACTAAAACTAAAAGAAACCATTTAGGCCTACATGTTTAAAATTTGATTTTTACATTTTTATTTCTAATTAGCAACTGTCCCGTTCAGTGCAAAGGAATAAATAAAATGAACAGGAACAAATAAAAGAAGTAACCTGGAGCACACTAGTAATGATCAGTTTCCCCACGACATCAACTTTGCAAAATCCTTAGGAAACAAATTAATAAGCAGTACTAGAAATAGAATTTAGGGTTAAAAAAAAAAAAAGCTCTGGTGTGGGATTGAACTTTTTCAACCCAAGACGGATTGAACCCATAGTCTCCGACTGATAACCGCAGACGCAATGCGCCACAGCAGACCACGGTAGGCTGGAGGAACGTTTCCATAGTAGACTCCACGAAACCAAGAAACCCCTATAATGAGCTGCGAATAAGATCGGGATTTTATTCACGTCTGCGAAA